>JAODVM010043669.1:0-18408 GCA_025400095.1 Phenganax marumi
TCTAGGTATACCAGACGTTTTAGGTGGGATGCAGACGTCTGCTGTTATTGGGACAACCCTCATTTTGCAAAAGGCTCTTAGTCTCTGAGCTTCAGGTATGGGGCCGAGACTAAGGCTACGTACACACGGGCGCCGTTTTCAAGCGTTTCCAAAAACGTTTATGTCTTGTTTATCGTTTTAACGCTTAGGCAACACTTTCCAAGGGAAAATATTTTCAATATATAAAATTAGCTACAGCCTCTGTCCGAAATTGTTAGTGTTTGCATCCGTTTTTGCGTGAAAACACAAATGAAAATGCTCAAAAACGCTACAGTGTGCACATAGCCTAAGTAAGATTTCACTTGTTGAGTGAAGAAAATCTCCTCACAAGTTGTTTCTTTTAAAAGAAAAACAAAAATTAGTATTATTATTATTATTAGTATTGATATTTATTATTGCATACAGTTTTAAGTAGAAACATGTATGCAATAAAAAATTTTGTCGTTTATTTTAAATGCTTAATAATTTACCCATGATATTTTTCTCTTACCAGACCCAGAAGAACTGCTACAGACTTTTTTGGTTCAGCTCCATGAGCAAGCCAAAATCTATAAAATTAAGCAACAGTTATCTAGCCACCTGCCAATATCATCTACCAAAGATTGCTCAGTGATACTTACTTTATTCGTTCAATATTAAGACTTACAACTTTTTCGTTATGTTCATTTGGTAACGGGTCATACACCCCAAGCTAAAAGAAAATCTGAAAATTAAGAATCCCATCTCAGCCAGGGGGGTTATGGACTTGGAAGTACTCTGTATAGAAAAATGGTATAATAAATATCAAAACTTTAAACTTAACTTTATGCATACCTGTTCGTATATATGCCTATTACGAGCAGCCCGTCTTTTGCCGGCTACAATGTGAAAAAACGGTCTATTTGGGCAGCCATAGAGCGCCAAACGCAGGACTACAGAAGCCTTGCGAACTCTCGCCATGACACTGCGTAGAGTAAGGGGGGAGAAGTAAGAACTTGCTTCCAATATGGCGGATTGAACAACCATGAAATATAAAATGTAAATAAACTAGATTCTTGACCAAATATTAATGTCAAAAGAGAAAGGAATAATACCCGTAACTTCCAAAAATATTGAGGTATGTTTTTGATACGATTCATTGGCCTATTTAAATGTACAAATATTTATGATAGATTGCAAACGTATTTTACCGAAATTTTTGCAGATTAAATATGACAGTTTGACGACCAGCGACCAGCAAAATGAATTAAGAATTCTAAAAGAAGTTTTTCAAGCATCCTATGGGCCAAACGGACGGTAAAACATTTACAAAATTTCAAACTGTCGAGAATGTACAACCTTGAACTCTATACATTAACTGGAGTGCTAAATCGTAACAATTATGGCTAATGTGTAACATTATCTCAAACAGGACGAATTTCATCCAACATGCAAGCGGAGGTCATGTAACTGTGACATCACACTCAAGTGAAATTATCAAAAGTATCGCAAATGTATCAACCCCCCTAACTAGACTGATATTACAGGCAGTTCAGGGGCACTTTGATCAATTCCAGGATGGGGGATTATTTACTGGTCTGTTGACTATACAGTAAGCACAACTTGAGCAGAGATTAACCCTTTCAAATCCAAAGATAAAGAATCCAATCCCATTTTTTTCTGTGCTTCATTAACATTGATTGTTTCTGCTGCAATAGGTAATCTTTGACATTTGTGATTGATCTAGTCTTCCCTTCTTGCCCAAGAGGAATTCCTTTATGGTCTATTTTTCTGCAAATCCCATCTTTTCTTCCAACTTCTTTAGACTTATTGATGCATCTCTGAAGTCTGGTTTACCGAGACATACAGCAATAGCAGTTAATGATTATGCGCTAGATGTAATCCTTGGACATGTGAACAGCTCAGACTTCAAAATACCAGCAGATTTGGGGAACGTAGAATATATGCTTTGTGTTATAAGATCAACCTTAGGAACAAAATCTGCAAGTGGAATGAACCACAACGAACTACAATCACTGTCAGCATTGCTACTACGTGTAAGTACCGATTGTATAATTACCAACTAAGAAAGACATCAAGAAGTTGTGTGGCATCCTCACACAGTATATAGAGTAGGCTGTTGCGGTATATCGATAAATATCAGTTTTTTTGAAATATCAGTTTATCGATATTGCTTTTTTCGGTTTATCGATATTTCGATATACCGAAAATATCGAGATAAATTCGATATTTTCGGTATTATAGAATTACTCCAGGAAATTAATGGGTTTTTAATGGCTTATTAATGACTTTTAAATCCCAATGGCACACATGGCAAGTTTTGCTAAGTTTCAATTCAATGCATTCGCAGCGTGTTTGATCTATGAGTCATCAGCCACACAATAAATACATACGATGAAATGAAGAAATTGCTACACTTAGCAACGGTTCTCGAGTGAAAAGAAGTTTAATAACAACGAGTCATGCCGAGTGTTGTCTGGGAGCAGTTCGAAAAGGCAAAAGTCGAAAATCCTATATGTCGTATATTGCGGAAAAAATATCGAAATATCGATATTTTTTTTCGATATATTGATATCGGTTTTTTTTAAATACCGCAACAGCCTAATATAGAGATCAGATCCCAATCACCTACAGTCATTTCAATGTCTTAAGCCTTCTCAATTATTTCCTAGGGGTTTTTGAACTGCATCCCAAAGTCAAAGGAGAGGAATATATACCTTGACAATCTAAGGATTCAAGAATGCGAAGGTCCTTCATCTAGTGACAGTTGCTTGAAGGAAGGAATTCTTTTAGAAGCTAAATATCAGCCACATGGAAAAACAATTCAAGTAGGTTGAAACATGCCCATTTGTTGGAGAGTTAGTGAAATTGTAATGGTCAATGCTACTTCAAGCTTTCTAGGAAGATCCACTTACGCATGATTTACTTTCTAAATTTCTAGGAAAGTACAAATGATATAAAAGTGGCATTGTTTGATTGTTCGTTGGCCGGTAGCATTGAAGACACGTGGCTGGAGGGAACCAAGACAGAAGTGGGGTATAACTTGAGAACTGAAGATGAAGTTATGCTGTCCATGATTGAAATGATTGATAAGTTGGTGGAAGATGGTGTCAGACTTGTAGCATGTCAAAAAGTCATTCATCCAACTCTACAAGAACATATAACAAAAAAAGGTGTATATGTCATTGAGAGGTTGTCACTTTGTCATATTCATGCTGTCCAGAAGTTAACAGGGGCGAAGTTGTTAAGTGCATTTCATGGCAACATCCAGGATAGTTTTGGTTCACTCAAAAAGATCACTGCACTGGTTATTAGCAAGAGAAGGTAACTAGCCATATCAATGAAAGTGGGAAATTCATCAACACAATGACTCAGAACACCCAATAGCACATGACATGCACACAGGATAAGACGTATCTGAAAGTAGAAGCCACAACTAATAAGACCTTTCCTCGTAGGATTCCAATATCCATGTAGGAAAAAGCATGAAGATATCTTAAATACGTCAGAGACCTAAATATTTTATTGAAAACTTTTTCCTAGATTCATTCATTTAATTCCTCATTCAAACTCACCATCTGCAATCTCGACCTTGCTGTTGTGTGCTCCAGATGAACATGGTATAGTCGAGCTAAAGTCACTTTGCTCAAGTGTGCTACAGGCTTTAAAACAACTTGTGCATCAGCCATATCTTGTGCCTGGTGCAGGCTGTTTTGAGACTAACATTGCTGGTTTACTAATGAAAGCTGCACAAGATTTTGACACCAAGCAAGAACTATCATGTACTAAACGTAAGTACTTAAATACTACATTGGTTCACAAAGAACAGCATATTCTCAGCTCATCACAATTTCTTACAGAGCAAGGATCGCAAGGCTTACATTCAGTTGCCTCAACTTTTCTCAACATTGCTAGAATGCTAGACCTCAATGGCAACCATCACCTGATTGACACAACAACATTTCATCACTGGATCACTCGTCCAGTGGCTACCTTGAACCCTCAACGCTGCCTGTGTGGACTGGTAACTAGTACTGAGAACACCATGTGGTACATGAGTGAAGAATTGCATGACAGATGTAGTCAACATAGGTATATATGTGTACATAAAGTAACTGTGGAGGGGATAATGGAATTTAAACATGTAATACTTGATGTAGCAAGCATGAAAGTGAACGGAATACGGACAGCATTTGAAACGGCAAATACAATACTAAGAGTTAAACACTTTGTGAAAGAAAATCTTGCATAAGCTTTGGATGATAAAGAGGTCAAATGGGATGGCTAAATGTTATTTCTATGCAGAGCCTACTCAAATTGAAACAAATGCAGTCTCGTAATAGACCCTATACATTGTACTTGATAAGTTATTCAAAATATATAGAAATACCAGAAGCAATGTCTTCCCACAGCTATTGCACAGTTGTGCTCATTATAAAAACATTATCAATGGGCCTAGAAATTTAGATAGAAGTCTTCAATGGTGAAGTTGATAAAAACATAGAGTACTATGTGTTTAGTAAAGCTAGCCTCACAATACATCAACTAAATGATCATCTTCACTCACCTATCGCTGTCATCTGTTGCGACCAAACCAATTCTTTTTACTACAGTCATGCCATCACTCACTCTTCCAAAAATACTGTGTTTACCTTTTAAGAAAGAGTTGAAATCAGGTGCAATATGCTTTGTAATAAGAGTAAAACTCTTGCAGCTTCATAAAGACACATACCATCCAACCATTGTGTTGGTGCTAAGGTTATAAAGAACTGGCTGCCGTTCGTGTTTGGACCACTAAACAAAACATTTTCATAAAGAGTCATTATCATTAAATATAGCTGATATTATAGCAAGTGTATTACCTGTTTGCCATAGATAATATTCCAGCTCCAGTATGTTTCAGCTCTCTTGTAAGCTCATCTTCAAAAGTAGGCCTGAAAGTACCCATTGTCAATCCACTGATTGGGAATACTTATAGGCTTTTACATAGAGTAAATACTTACCCATATATTGAAGCCCCTCCTCGACCAGAGGCAGTCGGATCTCCACCTTGAATCATGAAATCCTATAAGGCAACCTTAATATATCTTAGCAAACTCAAGCATGCGATAAAGTGGGGCTAGGGCAGTTTAGCAGACACCTTACCTTTATCACTCTATGAAATTTACAATTATTATAGTAGCCTCGCCGAGCCTACAAAAATAAGAGAGCAAAGACATGATCAGATTATAAAATATTCTATAACTCGTCCTATGCATAGAAGAAATGATTCTATAGCTTGACATGCTCAAAAAACCTACCAATTCTGCAAAGTTTTTGCAAGTTTTAGGCGCATGTCGCCAATATAACTCGACTGTCACGTCACCCTAGAAGTTAAAAACATAGTGTGAATCATATTTTCACAAATTCTTTAAAGAACTTTCGAGGAAATTGAATACCATCGTTGTTTTTAAAGTCACATGTGTACTAGGAGCTAAATCCTGAAATTTCACCACATTGGCAGCCATCTTGAATTTGACCGCGATAGGAACTGGGAAGTGGGAACTAATCGTAAAAAACTTCCGAAAAGTCCTCAAAACTGCAAGAAATTCTGAAAAAGCAATGGAAGTTTAGACTTCCGCGAGTTCGTGGAAAGAAGGCGGTCGGGTTCTTCCGTATTGAGTTCGCAGATCTCCGGAACTGAATGTGGGTGTTCGAAGCACGTTACAATTTCGCTCAGAATGTGAGCTAAAAATTTGCAATTGTTTTGCTTTGTTCGCCGTAAAAACACATCGAAAGCTAACGGGAATGTAGTTCTATACAGTTCAGGTTTTAAATATGGCGCCGCAAGTTTTTAACTATCGCAAATTTTTGAAAGAATTAGGTGATGAATTAACACTCAGTGATGTCGGCTCGCTTAAGTTTGTATGTCGGGGTAAAATCAACGCTGGTTCGCTGGATAGAATACCTGACGACAAGCCTTTGCAGTTTCTTAAACTTTTAGAAGAAAGGATGCTTATAAAAGAGGATAATTTGACATGGTTGCGATCAATTTTGAAAGAGATACAACGAATTGATTTGGTGAGAAAAATACCAGCAGAACTCTGTCGACAGAAAGTTGACATGGTTGACGGTGGTGCTATGGCCAGTCCGGTGTCTGATGATGCTGATGCAGTGTCGCGATATAGAACATTGCTAAAGAATGTAGCAGACGAGTTGACGACTGAAAATGTTGATGAGATGAAGTTCTTGTTAGATGTACCAGGTTTGATACTTTAAATGTTACAAATTGGCATAAAGTAGGAAACATTGCCACTGAACTACACATAATGCACCTTTCATTTAGATGGCAAAGCACAGAAAATGAATGATGGTCAGTGTGTGTTGACGTATTTGGAAAACAATGGACAACTTTCTGAAAATAATTTCACAGATTTGAAAGATCTTTTGAATAACGTTTACCGGCTAGATTTGGTTAAAAAGATTGAAAAATGTTCAAATAATGAAGGTGTGCTTAAAGCTTATTTATTGTACTAAGGTTCATGTTTGTATATTTTGCTAATCAATATGTTTTGACAGTTCAAACTCCACCAATATCCAGAGAACCTAAAACTGCTCCAAGATATGATATGCCACAGAAACCATATGGTTTTGCCCTCATTATAAACATTGAAACTTTCAAAGGAAGAACAGATGAGGGACTCATTTTAAACAAACGAAGGGGTTCAGTTATTGATGCGGAAAACTTAGAAAAATTGTGGAAAGATCTTGGCTTTGTAGTAGAATCGCACAGCAACCTTCCAGCTCATCAAATATACACTGTTGTTCAGGATATGGCTGCGACCATTAACAATAATCGAGATTCAAGTTGTTTTGTTTGTTGTATCATGACTCACGGTAAACTGGGCATGATTTATGGGCATGATTCAAAGCACATTAATATCAAAGGAATCACAGAATTCTTCAAGGAAGACAAATGTCCCGCTCTTGCTGGCAAGCCAAAGTTGTTCTTCATTCAAGCGTGTCGAGGAAGACAGCAACTTACTGGTAGATCAACACCCACTGTAAACCCAGTAGCTTCTGAGTCACAACCAACAACAACCTCACTACACCTGACAATGCCTCAACCCCAAGATTCGTCAACCTTGGGTACGGATGCTACTCCGCTTGTAGGAGCAACTGCTGAGGTAGCAGATGGTGACGACGACGATGCACAATTTCGTCGCAACGCAGATCCAAATGAGTATCACTTCCTCCTTGGGTATTCAACAGCACCAGGTATATTATTGTAGTCTACTTTTTTTTGCTTCACCATTGAATAACACATTGCTTCTCAGTGATTCAGCTGAATGTTGAAGTGCTGCAAATTCATGTCGTTTCTCACTAGAGTTTCAAATTGATGAGCAGACTGATTGAGTTTTGGACAAAGTAGAATACATAAGTAGAGTGTGCTGGGGTGCATTGGCAGTTAATATTACGTTTATTATTTTTCTGTGATTTTTAGGATATGTAAGTTTTCGCAGTACTGAGCACGGTACATGGTATGTGAATGCTTTGGTGAAAGTATTTGGTGAGCATTACATGAATGAAGATGTATTGCATATGTTGGTCAGGGTTAATGATAAGGTAACAGAGGCATATACGTCTCAAGGATATAAGCAATGCCCTGCCCCTGTTTTCACCCTTACAAAGGTCGTCTATTTTTAATCAGTTTATTATAGATGCTGCATTATAGACTATAATGTTGTCATGGCTATCGTCTTGCTGTTACCAGCAAAAAATATTTTGATAAAATTTTCAAGTAGTAATAATATTTTAGCATTCATGTATTTGCTGGAAAATGTGTTTGTACACTAGTGGCACTACAGTATTGTAGAAATGCTGACAATGCAACAACTGTAAAGATATATATATTCAACTTTTGCCTAATTCGTGTATGAAAGCTGTTTTAAATGCTACATTGCAAAAGGTTCAGAGGCTATTTTGTGGAAATAGGGATTTTTTTAATTGAAATAATTTTCTAGTCTTGCTCTCAAAAGACAACATATTCGGCTTCTGTTGCTGCCATACGTAATTGTGTATGAATTGTTAAAAATAGTGGAGAGCAATTTCACTGCATTGTGATAACATTTTCTGAAGAAGAAATTATTTAAATTTGGCTTCATTCATCTGCCATGTAGATTATTCATTTTATAATCTGAAATGCAATAAAACTACAGATAAGCTTGCGCAGTTGTACATCTTTAAATTTTAATGAGAAAAAACGTTGATATATGCTAGGAAACAGCTCGAAGTATCCGGCATTGGGGGTTTATTTTTAGTTTTTAATGAAAAAAAAAACACCGTTCAGTACAATATTCGTGAGAAATATCCCCGAATGTTGTTAATGGACGAGCATTTTAAGCAAGGTGTGTTAATTTTTCATTTTTTGAGACGTTTTCATGCTTTAAAATGGTGAAATATGCAGTTGTTATTTCGCTGAAATGAATCTATGTCTGTTCCCTTTTCAACATAATTTACTCATAGGATTCTCTTTGGCCTTCCGATTAGTGTAACATTTTAAATACTTGAAGAGGGCCAACAATTTATTTAATGCATTCATTCTGTTTCACTCCGTGCGACAATTACTTAATATATTGGCGCCACAACTGGATGTTCATCGATTGCAAGTATAATTTCTAGACAGCATTGTGTCCAAAGCAAACGTTCAATGATTTGAATTTCAAATTACAACTGAACAGCAATTAAGGGATAAGGATTTGAAACAAGTTCTCGTTTCAAAACTGCGCATCTTTGATGATGCTGATGGAAGAGCTGAAGTGATGACTTGCCAGTGTTTTCGGGAATCTTCCTGAGAAAATTCAGTGGATTTCGAAAAGTTTAATATAGTGTTTTGTGGGTTGATCGAAATATATTGAAGACGTGGGATGACATGAACAATTTGTTGATGGCAAATTTCATGGGATTGTTGTCGTAATTTTCTCCTTCGAGTTTCGATCACAGAAATTTGACGATTTTTAGTGAAAGTAAAATTGTTATCTTTTAATAACTAGGAGAACAATCGCGCCTTGTCATTATAACACTTCCAATTCCACGGCAAATGTATTATTGATATATCTTAGGCATAGATATTGATTGTTGCAAAAGATTACTTTCAAAAGGGCGCTGCTATATGAATGGCATTTTCTTGAAACGTTGTCCTGAATGCAAGGTGAAACACTTTGGCAAGTTGTCTTTCTCATTGGACTTTTTCTTGTATCTTTCATTGGAAATGTGTTGGTTATTATGGTCGTCTATCGAACCAGGAGAAATCAATGGACTACAAATCATTTTGTGTTGAACCTTGCGATTGTGAATCTTGTAGTTCCTACGTTGTACTTATTGCTAACCCTAAGCTTATCATTCTGTACTCATTGGCTTTTTGGCATCGTTGGTTGTAGACTTAACGCATTTCTAGTTCATTTCAATGCGATAGCATCTATTGGGATATTATTTTGTATATCACTGGACAGATTCTATCTTACTGCTTATCCATTGACGTTTAAATTATCAAAAAGACAAACGAAAAAGATGATTTTTGCTGTTTGGTTTTTAGCTGTGTTCATTTCCTGTCCAATGGCCTATTTCTACGAAATTAACTCCACAAACTTTTGTTTGCCAGAACTCTCAGCAGAGTGGAGGACATATTTCTCTTGCTTTGCAGTTGTCTTTTTCCTCCCTCACTGCACAACGTACGCAGTTTATCTGAAGGTGTACCGTTGTATACGGGCTAGGAATAGGAACTTAACCGGAACTAGGTTCGTCCAAAAAGTACCGAAGACAAAGATTAAAGTGACTCGACTTCTTGCAATTCAAGTTGGAGTCTATACTCTGCTGTGGCTACCGTATATTGCCTACGAATTGGTAGGATCTTTCGGTACGAGCTATATCAGGAGTACAGATTTGGCTGTCAGATATATTGCTTATATATCCAGCGCGGCCAGTCCAGTCATTTACACTTTGTTTAGTAGAGATTTTCGTCGAGGATGTAAACTTATGTTCATGAAATACGACGCTTCAATAGCCTACCGGCTTCCAGAATTCAGGAAAAACAGAGTGGACGTTTTGAATTCTGATTTTGGGCTATCTACCATGTTGAGGAAAGAGAAGCATGATGAGAATGGAACGAGGACGGAAAAACGAGAGTCTGTGGAGTCTCGTAATACGGAGCCTGCTACAGGAACGACGTTTTTTGAACAATCCAAAATGGCTTGGAGTAACACTTGAGAAAAAAAGGTTACTTTTAAGAAATATTGTATTACAGGGAGCATTATGTCTACATATTTATTTCGTACCTTGCTGCATCTGTACTATCTGTACTGTTATTTCAAAATAACTCGTATGTAGTTTTACCTCTGGTATTCTGTGTATTAACCATGCCTTGGTTAAGTTATCGACTTCTTCCTCGGTTGTGGAGTCCCATTACATTAGTATAACATAAAGTATTTCGTGTTTAATTCAAAATGGTGGCTAACTCGTGCTCGAAGAGTGAGAAAAATTCTCTTAAATTTTGACGACGAAAAAGTGCGAATAACTCGCTCAAATTTTAGTAAATTATGGTGCGAAGAAGTGAACGACTCAGAGGTAAAGCTAAGGGGGATAATGTCGGTAAGAGTGAGACTTTTAAAGTAAACGATGACTCAGAATCGCTTGAAAACCTGGTGACGAAAACGTATAGCTTCATCAAAGAGAAAATGGAGAGTGAACGCCAGTACTCTATGACAAAAGAGAAGGAGAATACGATGAAAAAAGCTGAAGAGTTCATCAGCATTTCATCTAGAGCAGCAACTACTGTGACAGAGTGAGTATGTTTGAAGACTAATGTGGGATATATGATGAATATTTTAGAAAGGCCAGAAAAATGTTTGTATAATTGTGATTAACTGTGATTTTGTGATTTCTTAGCTGTCACACTCTCTCATCCGAGTTGGATTCGGGATTGGATCCAGATAATCTTTATTTTAAAATGGGACAACGTAACTCAAAGACACTTCCATCTGTCAATGAAAAGTTGTTTCAGTTTAATGAGAAACAGGTTTACAAGCAAATTTTACCAAGTGAAAAATTTAGCAGCTATGCTGGGATGAAACTGAGTCACAGGGCCGAAGTACTAGCTGATATTTTTTCTTTTGGTTTTCAGATCATGAAGAAATGTGTTATAACTTCAGATTTTGAGAAAAAAGAGTCAGCTCCACAGTATCATGTTTCACAATATGCTCTTAAGAAGCAAAGAAAGGTTGGAATGGAATGATAAATTGCTCGTTCACTAGGTTAATAAGGGCCAGTAGAGGCCTAATAAAGGTGCTTCTTCCACAGTTCAAGATTTTACTTCTTTTCAAAAGAAAGACCGAGAAAAGTCAGCTGGTCACAAATGGTTTAACATGCCAGCACCAGAAATGACGCAGGAGCTAAAGAGAGATTTGAATATTCTTCGAATGAGAAATGTTCTTGATCCAAAACGTCATTACAAGAAAAGTAGCTCCAAGAAATTACCCAAATACTTCCAGGTAAACAGTACTTCAAAACTTTAATGCATCAACCTGTTTGGTTGCCTTTTTTGGAGCTTATATTTTTATTTTGTCCTTGAAATATTTCCATTTTCCCAGATTGGCACAGTTGTAAGTGGTGCGGCAGAATTTTACTCGTCTCGACTGCCAAAACGAGAACGAAAAGGAACTATTGTTGAAAGCCTACTGGCTGATGCAGAATTTAGACGGTAGGAGGAGTGTTAGAAAACTATCCATTTGTCAATTGACTGAGCATAAAGTAAACTTCTTTTTAGGTATAATAAGCGAAAATTTTTGGAGATACAAGCATCAAAACAGCAAGGAAAAAAAGGATTTTATAGAAGGACTAAAAGAAAACGACGATGAAATATCATCATTCAGATAAGCGTTAAGCATGGAAAATATATTTAGTAATTTATAGATTTTAGATAGCTCTGATTTGCATGCAAAAACCTGTTGAAATTTTTTAGACATCCGCCTCGACCCTGTACACCTCGGTTGACATACTGATTGACAACCTCGGTTTTCATACTTCACTCGTATTAGATGAAATTTGAGATCGAACGCTGTCCGAAAAGCCCGCAGGCCAATATTGCGTTGTTTCTATGGTAACAAAAACGGCCATATTGTTTATTTTGAGGAAATTGAAAATCAAAATTTTCTTAGTGTAATAAAAACATGAATTGAACGCTTTAAACATTGAAATAAAAATGCCTCCTAAAAAGAAAGGTAAAAAGAGTGGCAAGAAGAAAAAAAGCGGTAAAAAGACGACCGCAAATACAGGAGGAGTTGAAATATTGAGTGAACTTTCGAAAGAGTACTTTTTGATTCAAATACGCGATTTGGAAGAAAGACTAGCTCGTTATCAGAAGAAATGTGACGAACTAGATATAGGAAACAACGGTTTCAAGTCTCAATATGAACAGCAAGTTAACGACAAGAAAGAAATAGTTTCATTTTTGAAGAAACAGCTTGAACAACGTGCTGAAGAATTGGCTGATTTGCAAGATCGCTTGATTGGTAAGGGAAATGATGTTCTTTACGTATTAGAAGCTTTGATCCCCAGTTTGGATTTCGTGGCGCACTTCGACGAGATCTCGGGTGCACCAACCTGAGGTTCAAGTGCAAGTGCAACTCATAAAATGCCCAAGTGCACACTTGCAATTTTAAGGATTCTAACGAAGTGCACAACTAATATTCAGGTGCACCAAGAGATTACCAAAATGTTATTGTCACTGCGAACTTTTAGGTTTAGTCACAGATTCCGTGAATAACCTATACAAAAATCTTTTATAACTCCATCAAGAATTGATCCGTCTTTGATCATCGTAATTCACCATTTCCTAGGGTTACAACAAGCAAAAGATGCTGAGAAAGATCAGTATGAAGTGCAGTTAGCGACAATACGCACTGAGATGCAGGAAGTGAAGGACCAACTGACCTCCGAAAATATGGTGCTTGGAGGGAAACTGGCATCACTGGAGGAATTCAAAGTTCAGAAGGAAGATCTGATGGCAAAATTTGCCAATCTTGAGAAAGAACTGGAAAATAATAAAATGGAACATAAAGATGTGATTTATAACTTGGAGAGGAAAACTGTGGTTGATAAAGATCGGTAGGATTCAATTTTTAATTATCCAGTGAAATAGCAATAATCATATATGCTCATGAATAAGATCATCTGGTGTTAGAGTAGGTAAAACAGGGGCACATTGCTGCTTAGTATACACCATTGAACTAAAAATATATTGGAACGCTACCTGAAGCAAAAAATTGAAACCAAATGTCCGAGGCCAGACCTAGTCTTTCCATGCAACGAAAACCACAGCCAAAAAACCAAAGATACAAACATTCGCGGAAAACGAGTCGAACTTTGCCAAAAAAAACAAGTTTTACAAAGCTACTAAGCATTTTTTGGCAGAAAGACTAAGAAAAAAAAACACAAACAAGAAAATAAATGCATTTTGTTTTTCTAATTTTATGAACGAACTGCCCAAAAAGTACCTTCTTTTTTGGCAAAAACTTACAACTAGGAGTGAAGTCTGTGTTCCCGCGAGAGAATCGCAAAACAGTGAACACGCGTGTCTGGGTGTCAAACTTGGCTTCAACTGATTATTAGACAGTATTATTAAAGGTAGCTGTCCATGTATTGTTAGTTCAATGGTGTACACCCACTGACATATATACATCTGGACTGCCTGCTTGGCATCAAAAAGTGTGGTCCAAGATGGCTGAAAGTATGAGAGTGTTTGCTTATGAAGTCGGCTGCTGACCAATATTGCTTCCTTTATTAAAGAGCCAGCGATGTCGCAATACTCTCATATTCGTCAGCCTTCGTGACTTTCAATTGACCACGGAAGCCTCAAGTCAAAAAGCATTGGAGCAAGCAGTCCAGATGTATATATGTCAGTGTATACACCCCATTCTGTTTCCACTCAATGAACATGTAAAATATCTTCAGGTTAAAGAAAGAGATGATACTTCGAGTGAACCAAGTTGCTGCAGAATTTAGGAAAGTTTCAAACAAACAGATGGCGGAGACAACTAAAAGAACGATAAGAGAGAACGTTTCAATCAATGCACAGCTCTCGAAAATGTCTGACAAAACCATGGAACTGATTCAGGAAAATGATCAATTGAAGGAGAAAGGAAAAGAAATGAAACTGCAGATCGATATGCTGGAGTACAATGAAAAGGAGCTAGCTAAGAAGAACTCAAGCAACCAAAAGGTTGGAGCCTTGTGAGTAGCTCAGTCTTGCTGGTTTTGATCTAAGCTTTCTGGTATTGTTACTGTCTGTAGATAATTCGTATGCTTGCTGCCAAGGCAAAGGAGCAAGAGAATGAAATATTGGATTATGAAGAGAAAAGAAAATTAGATCGGAGTTTAGAAGATGAAATTGAACTCTATCAGAAACAAGTGGAAAGTATCAAGGAGGAACTTAAGGTAACTCTGCCGGCATTTTTGCATTCTTTCGCATAGGAGAGTTCTTTTTCCAGCTTATTACTATTGCATTCTATGAAGCTAATTTGTTCCAAATCTAAATAATGTGGCAAATCCTCATAGTTCTTTTATTCATTTAGAAAAGCACGATGAAGAACAAGGAATTGAATATTGAAATTGAAAAAGTGAAAAAAGATCGTGAAATAGCGATGAAACAAAAAGATGCTTTAGTCAGAACGTTGTCTGAAGCTGCCAACGCGCTGGAGTCGTCCTTAAAGGTATGAGAAAGGCCTCTTATTCATTGGCGTCTACCTTGAAACTAAAATAAGAGTTTTCTTATAGATAAAAAATGATGCTGATGAAATGATAGGAGCGGAGGAAATCAAGCACAGACTCGCAGCGGAAAGAGAAGGACTGCTTCAAGTATTACTAGAAATACTAAACAGCGCTGCTGAGTATGGAGTCGGGCCTCATGCGAAAAACTTTCGTGCAAAGAGCGCTTCACGCGTGGGAGTTGATCTTGGGAGATATATTAGAAAGAAATCAAGGTTTAGTCATCACTTTTCTCTCTGTAGCTGGCTATGTGTATGCGAGATAAATACTCATTAATATTTTGTTCAGCTCAAGTCTTCCCGCCGGCCTACGTTTGCCCTCTGGACCTCTACCTCATTACAAACTTGGTGATCTAGGCATTGTGCCTAGAGCTAAACCCAAACTAGGCCCAGTTCACGCTAAGTTGGCCGCGTCCCGTGAGGTTAGATCAATTGGAGTTCAGACTTTAAGCGCTCAGAAGGTAAGGAAGAAAGAATGCTTCTTTTTTTGACACTGGGACTTTGAGAAACAAGAGCTAACTCTTACTGGATCTCTAGGAAGAACAGTTAGACGCTATATTGCAGGACCCCACTGAAACACACTCCAGTGATGTGGGTATCCTGGATAAATGTCATTATAAATAAAAAAATAAATAAATAAATATTCTTTCCATTTTCAGGCAACGTTCACTGGTGACCAATTTTGGGCAGAAGACGCTAGGCCAATCATTCAAGGTTTTACCTCGGGGATGAACACGGATATCTCTGTTCTACAAGGAAAAGTCCGGTAGAAACGGGAGAATAGTAGACGGCCGTGGAAAGGAAACTTTAGTGCATGTGAAGTCTGGATATTCTCTGACGCTGTGTAGTTTCATACAATTGATATATGCTGGTCAATTTTAACATTGATCGAAAAGAAATTTACGGTTCAATTTTATGTCTATATTTTGTAAATACTTGAACGAGAGAAAAACATTGTATATGCGAATAATAAAGTGCGAGTTATATTAGTGTTTCTCTGTATTTTTATTTGAAGTTTTTGAATGTTTTTTGCTAACTGTTTGATTGGCTTTTCTGCTTTAGAATCCAGCCAGAAGGATGTAAATTGTTGGAATAATATCTCTTTAGTAAACGTGTGTGTAGAAAGAAATGACGCACAAAATTAGCTGCAAAATAACAGTCAATGGTTCATAGCGTCGTGTGCTGTGCTGACGCACTTAGGTGTTATATTTGCACAAAAATTATGACGTATTGCGTTGTTCTGGGTCGAATTTATTAATATTTTCGCAGGTTATCCGAAATAGTTTTTCCTGCGATGTGATTGGTGGGGAAATTTAAATAGCCGGAAGTTAAAAGGTCAGAGAATTCCACTGGTTGCCGAGGAAAGCGCATTGATTCGAAACGAACGTCAAAGACAAGCTTCAAGTGGTTCTGCATATGCTAAAGAAAGTACTTGTTGCAACCCACATTGTGGCCTGGTGATGCTTCTTTCGGCCATGAACAAACACTTGAAGATATGCCCTGAGTTACACGTCATTTTAAAATGGTTATAGCGAAAAAAGGCACGAACGCCGAGTCGGCAAAGTTGGTCGAAGTTTTATTTGAAGAATTCGTACAGGCCTCTGACTCCGTTGATATTTTGCTCGCCTTTCACAAGTTAAAAGCGGCTGTTGGAGCGGAAAACCTCGAGAATGGAAAGGAACTTTATGCTGCATTGAAGTCAAAGCTTCAGTCTTGGAAATGTAAAAACTTATGGGACCTTTTTGACAGCAGGTCAAAACACAAGGAATACGGCAATGGCAAAATTTGTGAAGACTTGCAAGTCTTAGTCATCGGATGTGGCCCTATAGGTTTACGAACAGCAATTGAAGTAGCTTTGCTTGGAGCTAAAGTAATGATTGTTGAGAAACGAACTACGTTTTCAAGAAATAATGTACTGCACTTATGGCCCTTTCTTATTCACGATTTTCGTTCGCTGGGAGCCAAGAAATTTTATGGAAAATTTTGTTCAGGCTCGCTTGATCATATAGGTTCGTCTTTGTTTTGATATAACCTGTGTAGGCTCGGTCTTATATAATCTTTAAAGTCTTCCGCTTTGTTGAAGTATTGTATTTAAATATAGTTTCACACAAATAATTGAACGTACATGTCAAGTTCAACCAATATATATACGTTGTCAAATTGCACACCATGTTGGCGTATTCATAATTTTCAAAATACTCTTATTTAGTTATTTTGCTTTGATAGCATGTAATTTCTTGTTCGAAATCTTGCAACGTTTTTATATTTTTTTTTGAATTTCGTGACCTTTAATGGCTCAAATTTCACTGCTGGAGTCCTGAAGCCCTTTAAGATTGCTTGTTTTTTCTCGTGTCAAAACAGGCCGTAGGAAACAGAAATGTGACAGTTTTGTTCTAATTACTTTATTCTACCTTCTAATTTTTTTGTTCCACCTTCCAACTCATGTTCTAATTGTTTAATCAGGAATAATTTTGTTAATTATTGATAGCTATTGATATTTAAGTTTAGAAACACTTGGTCCTTCAATGTCAATTAAAAGCATTCATATTTTTTCCACCATTTAGGGATCAAAATGCTGCAATGTCTGTTAATGAAAGCAGCACTGGTACTTGGTGTCCAGATCTTCACTGGGGTCACTTTTGAGAAAGTGCTTGAACCAACGTCCGACTGTGGGTGGAGATGCCAAGTTGACCCACCATTTCACCCTGCTAGTCAGTTTGACTTGGACGTGATCATCGGAGCTGATGGCAAGAAGAATGTTTTGCCTGATTTTCCTCAAATAGAAATGAGAGGTATGTTGCCAGAGGATTTATGTAACATATACTTGTATGGTTGAGACTTGAGTTGCTCTGTACCTCTTCGTTAGGTAGTCTTGCAATTGGTATAACCCTCAACTTGGTCTATCATGGCACGAAACAAGAGGCAGCCATTCCAGAAGTCAGCGGACTTGCGTACCATTTCAAACCTCAGTTCTTTGATGACCTCTACCAGAAGAGTGGCGTACGGCTAGAGAACTTCGTCTATTACAAAGGAGAAACTCATTATTTTGTTATGACAGCCGTGAAGAGCAGTCTTCTTGCGAGGGGTGCATTGATTATGGTATGTCAACACTACTATTTACAATTTGTGAACAATTTGGAAGCAGTGAACACATTCTGGACACAAATTAGCTAGGTTTTGATTCTCTTTTCTACAGGATTATCCAAAACCAGCAGACCTCCTTGCTCCACAAAATGTGAACCATGAAAGATTGAAAGACTATGCTCTTGACGCCGTGAACTTTGGCACAGAGGGAAAACTGACGAACGCTGAGTTTGTGAAAAATGATCGAGGCAAGTCTGACATTGCAGTATTTGACTTCACCTCTTTAAAGAAAGCTGAGCATGCGGCAAGAATTGTGGAGAGGAAAGGACATCGATTGTTGATGGCGTTAGTAGGAGATAGTTTAATTGAGGTAATTAATTATAGCATTTCTAGAACTGTAGATTTCATCAGTATCATCAACATAAAATAGGCTAAAGGCCCGTTTACATGGGCGATTTTTGCTGCGATTTTAGGTGCGATTTTCTCCTTTTGGAGGATGTGAAGGAGT
>JAODVM010043780.1:0-18406 GCA_025400095.1 Phenganax marumi
TTTGGAGTATAGTTTGTTTTTACTTTTAAGGCCGTAAAATTGAAAATCAAAAATCGAAACTGGGTAAAGTGCGGGGCCCCCCAAAAGAGCGGGGCCCGTGGCATAAGCCACTTCAGCCATATGGTTAATCCGGGCCTGGTAAAAGGATATTCTGGTCAACTTAGTGAACTTCAACAGTCAAATTCCAACTCAGTCAAGTTTTAGCCCCTAAAATACTTACTCTGATAACTCGGCGAGCGAAATTCTACCATCCTTATCAGCATCAATGACATTCAACTAAAAAATAAAGCTTCAAGAGCTCAAATAATTTTTATACATGTCAATCAGTGTGGTATGTTTTATGGGTGGTCGCCAAAGCCCAGGCATACGGCATTTTTAGTTATGAACTTTTGGGATTGCGTTTTAATCTTACAATGTCGGTTTTGTACGCTTCAATCTTGGCTGGAGAAACGTCTCCCTCCATTCTCTTCAAGAAATCGTATATGAAGCCCTAAAAGGTGACAAGAATTGAAGAGTTGTACTTGCAAGTCCTTTAACTCTACATTAAAAGATCCTTTGTGTTTATAGTTTGTTCTCTATCATGTGATTTTGAGATTTTAGATGACGGGCAAGCATGTCAAAAATGCCCGTTGACAACTTTTCAGTAGTTTAAGATATAGAGATTTGATCTCTTTTTAATTTGTTGTTGTGCAATCCACTCAAAAGGAAAAAATCGTCAACAAAATTGTGGCGTCCCCGTCTTTTGATTACAAACTCGCGTGATGGCAAACAACCGATTCGCCATGACAAAACGTACTTCAATCTCAGCGCCTTCTAAGTAACCGCTCTTATCCAAGTCATAGTGGAACCAAATCTAAGAAAGCATAAACATAGCGATTTAAGATTACTATCGAGCTGTTTAAGTACTAGTTACGACATTCAATTGCTTGAGCGCTCAATGTTCCAAATACATAACTGTTGAAAATAAAGGTACCGAGTAATTCAATCTGCGCATATGCAGAAATAAATCACTTTATTACAACAATAAACATTTTATCAATACAGCTAGTTTATGTTTAACTAATTAACTTCCAGTTATTTTATCTTATTTTATAAGCAAGATAATCAATTAAAGCAACCTGTGTGTGTAGTCAATTTTTTCAATTTTAAAATGTAAAAAAAAGCCAATGTTTGCAAGATTCTGGTGCACCTTTTAAAACGAAATTAGACAGTTGTGAATAAAAAATTCCACAGGATTCTCACCTCCATAAAGTCTACCGATGTCAGTTTGACGTTTTTACGGAAAGTCATCAAAAAGTTATCCTCAGTAGGCAAAACTTTACTCATCTACAAAGATGCGACAATACGAGTGATCTTTAGTGCAATGTTTCTTCGAAACTTGGAAGTGTTTTGATGAGTGGCGAAAATGTGCATCAGTCATAGAGTTGAACAACTCCATGAGCATGTACAAACGGTTGTAAAGATCTCAGAAACTGTGCATTGTCCATGAGATCTCTAGTTATTGCAGCTATAATGCGGAAACGAATGTGAAAACAAAAAGAAAGAGATCTCTCAGACACCATACGGAGAGCTCTCTGTTCTATGTTTATTAATCGAACAAATGAAATTTTAAAATCTTTCTAAATTCTTCAATTTGTATATTATAGGAGATGAATTTTCTAGAAGAAACGAAAGTGACATCCGGAATCTATTTACCGAGGTATGGAAATTACATGATAATTGTTTTATTTTGACATGATTTCGAAAATGACATAAGTAGGTAAAGGTTCTTGAGGGAAGATTGCACTTTTCATATAGTTCGTTTCAATTTCAAAAATGGTATGTAAATCCATGAAGACGAAGCTATTTCATGTGTGGTTAATCGCTGACCTTAAAATACAGCAGGCGCTACAGAACACAGTTTCTAGGAATTATATCCTGTCAAGGCGTACAGTTTCCGAAACGTATTTTTTGTCACTACATACACTTTATAATTTACTGCGCAGCACGAAGACATGGTACATATGTCATACAGTGCATTCGTTATCTGTCAAAAAGCGTAAAATTTGTCAACGCCTTTTTCAATTATTCTTGAAGATTTTTTTTCCATTACACTCCAAAAATGACCCGTTTGACTTTGGTTCTATTGTTTCACCGAAGTTAATGTACGTCGAGAACAAAAGTTGTCAGTTTGACAATTTTCTCTTCGAAAGTTCAAAACAAAACATGCTTCCTTCAACATCTGTTATCGTTCAGCCTTCGTTCGAATATTTAATAAAAAATTGAGATGACTACTACCAACCTCAGCCATGCTCAGTTTACCGTCCTTATTGACGTCATATTTTCCGAGGACCAATGCTTTGAGCTCTTTAATGTCGCATTTCTATATGTCAGGTGTGAAAGAAAGAAATATTAGTCCTTACAGCACAAATGCATTAGATTGTGCTGTTTTAAGTCTTTGCCACTTTTTGCATGGGAACTTATAAAATAGGCCTATCTGAAACTTCTCCGAGACCAAGTAAGAGCATTATTAGAGAAGTGTCCGAAATGTTCTTATTAGGGAGGTGTCCGTATTAGAGAGGTATCCATATTAAAGAGGCTTTTGGTATTAGAGAGGTGTCTGTACCAATGAAATGTAAATATATCTGGAACGATAAGTCAGGGGGGGGGGGTTTGAAGCCGACTTTGTACTCCCTTTGCAGGTAGACCCAGTCGATCCTTTTCGAATTTTTTTTAAAAAAAATAGCATTTTTTGATCCAGAAAGTTTTCAACGTAAATCTTGCATCAGTTTTGTAAAATTCATTTGAACTTAAAGAGTGATAGTTGAATTTGTACACGAAAACTACAAAAAATCCGCGCGATTTTTGCCGTATTTTCTGCGTCTTTGAAAGTTTGAGATACATTTAAATGTTTAAACCTCCAAAATAGTATAGTTCTGTGTTAAATACACTTATTTTCCAAATTTCACAAAAATTGAGCGATTAGCAAAGAAACAATAGTGTTTTTATGATGTAAACACATATAGCCAAGATAAAAACGTACGGTGTTTCGGGGGGACATGAAAAATTTTAATAATCCACTTGGCTTCATCCAATCATAGGCGCTTTCTTATGGAGTTAGCGTTCCATATATATTTACATTTCACTGGTCTGTGCTAGAGAGGTGTCCTGATTAGAGTGGTGTCCGTATTAGAGAGGTACCGTACCAGAAAGGTATCCGCATTGAAGAGGTTTCCATATTGTAGAAGGGTATTCGCACCAAAGTAAAATAATAAAAGTGCAGCTTAAAGAAGTGTCCGTATTGGAGAGATGTCCGTATTACAGAAAAGTAGTCGTACCGAGAGCTACATTGTAACCATTGAAACTGATGAAGTGTCAAAAACGTTTTTGCGTTTGCAATATTGCGTAATTATGCAAATATCCATTGAGTGGATGTACGCGACGCTACGAAATTGCTCTTAATATGCTCTTAACGCCATCTGTTTCGATTGTATATTCATTAATAATTAAAAAAACGAAAAAGCCCGGGTCTCTGAGAACGTCCTTTTCCTTATCGAAGTTAATTTTCACATTTTCAATTAATTCGCAATTTTGCATCAGAGGCAGGAAAAGCGAACTATAAACAGTAAACAAATTTAGCCATAGACTGTCAGATATATGATAGAATGAATTCTGATTTATGCAAAGAATAAGAAGCGATTGTAGCCACGACTAAATAAACAACGCCTTGAAATTAGCGAGCTTGTCAAATTTTTGCGACGACAAAATATGAATGAATAATTTAAAACGTGAATTATAAATTTTTATCATGCTGTATGCTTAGCGATTGGGCCAGGGATAATAAACGCACACACATCGTGTGTAAACATTGCTTGGATATGCAAAGTGCGTGCCGCGAAAATTACGTTTTTGCGACACGTTGGAGTTGCAGTTTGAAGTGTTGCAGCTTAGCTATAAAGGCTGTTTTCCACTAGGCGGAATTTTTCGAGCGAAAAATAAATCTAGCAAACGTGATTGGCTAGCAAAATAATTCCCCGCGAAAAAGTCGAAAGCAAGCCAATCATGTCGCTAGACTTATTTTTCGCTCGAACAAATTCGCGTCGTGGAAAACCGCCTTTATGTTATCTCCGATGTTTACGGTGTGCATATACGGAACCTAGTCGGATACATGAATTTCAAATAAGGTTGATCACTGACAGCCCTGCGTCTCCCATGGGTACAAATATGTTATTCTTTGGTTACGAATGACATTCAATCGCTGATAGAAAGGAAGGAAAGAAACATATTCTAGCACGAAAACTAGCTTTCCTTTGACCTTGTTTTTCCGCGAGAAAATTGCTACATTCAAGTCAGAGCAGATGTCAGCATCAAAGTAATTTGAAATTAAAGCATAAATTGAGTTGGTTTTTTTTTGAGACACACTGTGTTACTGCATCCGCGCAACCAGTAGCTATTACCGTCCTTTCACTTGGACTGTTTCATTTTTCACGTGTTGTCAAAATAAGAAACCTTCCCTTTTTGTCCCATTTTCTGAGTTTTTCTGATTTGTCCAGTTTAGCACTTTTGATCGAAATTGGCGCTACATCGACCATTTACTGTAGCTGAGGCCTCTGTGCCGTTGCGCCGTTCCACCGTTCGCACAACTGCATGCAATATAATATAGAAAATCATGAACAGCTTGTCACAGCGACAACACACGCCATTGCATTATCGCTGTTACACGCAAGCTTCCCTGTCAAATAAATTTAAAATACGTTTGTCTCCCAAAAACTCTTTCGTTCTAACAGAAACTGCAAGTTTTTGCCTCGTTGATATATATAACGTTTTGCGACAGCTGCTCGCAGTTTTCACAAGACAGTTAGTAGTGTTCATCTGAGTCTTTTTATTAAACAACACGAAATTTGCATGCATTACTGTGACGCCATTTCATAATTCATTCGCACTGCTATAACTTTTTTCACTTCTGTCTACACTCTAGAATTGTTCAAAAGACGTCACTGACTTTGCATGTGTTTGTGCACTTTAGGAGGGTGAAATGTTAAGTTTTCATCAGTTTGAATTTTTAACGTATAAACGCATTTTGCACGGCTACTATAGTAGCTAATTAGCGGTCTCTTCGCCATGTGTAGATAATACGTCGCTGCTATAGTATGGCATCTATTAGAAAAAACCTACCAGGGTAATAATATTTGTGGAATATCGGTGGAATGTCAGTAATTGAGTATTATTCCGACACTGCTAAGGAGAAACCCTATACTCGAAATAAGGCATTCTTCATTTTGTTGTTCTAACTAGCAAATGAATATGAAAAGTTTAAAAATCCCTTTCATTTAGTTGACAGTTTTAGTGTTTTAATTTTGGAATCAACTTTTATACGCACTGTTTTAAAAAGCTTCTTAGGCCCGGTTTAGACGTCGAACATTTCATGTGCCGAACCTAATGCTAGTGAGCAAAATTCTTTGTTTAGGTTCATTTCCATTCGATGGAATTCGATGCACATGAAAAGCTCGACGTTTGAACCGGGCCTAAGGCCGGACACTGATAGTCATGCTAATAACATGCTGAAATATAAGTGCCTGCCTGCGAAAGTGCAAGGCTTTTAATGTTCGCGAGAACAGCAAAGTTATAATTGAATCTGGTATATATTTCAAGACACGAATAAGACATAGTACAAACAAAAAGCTACGGCAGATCAAGTCAGATGTTAACATTAAAACTATACACAGTTCGTAAATGAATTATGAAGTAGGCAAGATTGCATGCAAATGCATGTGGCATAGAGCATATGGTTTTTGATCGCTTTTTTTCTATAAATGAAACACATTTATTTTAGAACACGTTTTTATCTTCAAAACTTTGGTTGGAAAATTTATTTGCTCGTAATTACGCCGTGAATTGATGGGTTTTCCCTTTTCGATGATCCATGTTAAAAACTATACATATTTTATGTCAAAAGAAATTTTTTTACCCTACACACGTCGACACAACGAACTTATTCGTCAAGAAGAACTTGTTGGTTGCATGCTCGAGAAAATATACTCGTTGTCAAGAAAATTCGTTCGTCCTACACAAGGGCAAGGAAATTGGTGACAAAAATTAGTTGTCAAAGGAAATTTGTTCGTCTTACAGACGAACAAGTGAATTTGTCAAGAGATGTGTGAAGGGAAACGTGTTCTTTTGTACGTGTCCTAAAAGGTGACACAGTTGCGCTTTACCTCATCTCCTAATTCCTCACAAAGGTCTTTAAGAAACGCATCTAATTCTCCAGACTCTATAAAGTTATTCCCTTAATAAAAAATAAAACCGTTATATAGGCATCAGCGTGAATATGATCTTTTTCAGGCGTGCGAGTACACATATTACTTTATTTCAAGTCATCCGCAGTCGCTTTACTTACTGAACTGTTTGCATTACTAATCACAAGTTTGCACAACAACAAGCTTGTACGCAATAGTTGATTTTCGGCAACAATATCTCGCAGTCATAGTTGCAACCATTCTATATAATCTAACTGAGCTCTCTAATATCTTATAGTCGCATCCATCACGCACTCACGGTCAAATCTATAGAGCTCTCCAATATCTTATAGTCACAGTCGTAAGCGCGCTCATAGTCAAATATAAAAGCTCTATAATAAGATCTTGTGGTCACCGTTGCATGGGCACTCGTCGGCTATAGCATGTACTCGTAGTGTTCAAGTCTGAGACACTCTAATATCTAGTAGACGTCCTCCTTTTCAAATTTAAAGCTCCCCACAAGCGCGCCACGAATTTGATGGATGCGAAAGGCGTAGGCGTTACTATCTTACCGTCTTTGTCATACTTCTTAAAGATCGTTACGAACTCCGCTGAGCTCAAGGTCTTATTTCCTTTAAATTGCTTCACAATCGACATTATTGCTCTTGTACGTTGCAAGATTATTTTGCTGTTGTATGCCAAAATAACGAAGCTTATGTCTCCACTGCTGCTGTTATGCGCAATTCAGTTTGAATAAACTTTCAGTGTGTCTGTCAAACGCGTACGTGTTACGCATGCGCATTGCCTTTTGTACTTATTTAATATGTAGCGGAAGTATACAGCAACGATACGGCAGATGTCTCAAGATGCAAATATCATCTCGAAACTTTCATAACAATGCAGCCGCTTTAGATAAGTTAAGCTTAACATTTAATGATCAGCCCTGTTCAGAAAAATTTTTGTGAGATTATTTTCCTTAAATAATACGTTTATGCACCTCAAGGAAAACATTCTTGCAACTTCAAAATCATGGCGTCGAAATTAGGTGTTTTCAAAATATTGTTTTTCAGCCCTAATGTACGGCTGTTGTTTCTCCTTTGTATTAAAAGACGAAGTCAATAACCTTGTGCAATTACTTGCGAGACAAATAAATGCGCTGTAGGCATTTTGCATGCCATGAAACATAACACGGTATAAAAATTTAATTTTTTTGCGTCAAATAGTTTAGGATAGCTCAATTTTTGGGAAAAAACACATTAAATTCATTATTGAATATTGATACTCTCATACGAGCCTTATAAATTTTTTCCGTTTTGCTTGAAACATGTAAAAATATAATTAAGCATGGTCGAGCACCCCGTCCCAGAAAAATTGAACGCTTTCAAATTATACCATTTTATTGTAGTGTGGTAGATTTAAACTGCAGGGGCCGGAGTTACGATGCGCGTTTAGCTTAAATGGTTGTGGATAAATTCAACATAGAACTAATATTAATGAATTCCTTGAAAAACGAAATTGAAAGCTTTTTAACCGAATACAATAATTATGCATTTACATATTGTTTCACTTCATGGGATTTGATTTGAAAGATATGGAAGATGTGTGGAAGTGTTTTTGAATTCTGCCTTATCCGGCACAGTTTAAGCTAAAGGCGGGCTTCGTACAACCATGCATGCAGCCTCGGAGTTTATTATACTCGGGATAATAACAACTTCTAATTGTGTAAATTCAATAAGTTGTATGAATAAAATGCGAACTTAAATTCAGAGGGTCCTCCTTTTGGGCACAGCCTGTATTACCGTATAGTCACAGTCGTTGTTAACTTTAAAGCTTAATAGTATCTTGAGCTTGCAGTCGCACTCGAATTCGTACTAAAAAAAACCCCGTTCTCCAGTACGCGAACTTGTTCGAGCTAAAACAAATCTACCAACGCAATTGGTTAGCTTAGGGCCAGTTTTCCCCTACGAGGAATTTTTCGAGCGCAAAGAAAATCTAGCAAATGTGCATGATTTGCTCGCAAAATAATTTCCCGCGAAAAAGTCGAAAGCAAGCCAATCATGTTGCTGCATTTATTTTTCGCTCGAACAAATTCGCGTAGTGGAAAACCGCCTTAAGACGTTTTGGCGGCAAAGTACTTTGCAGGCCAATCACATTCCTAATTTCCTAGATTTATTTTTCGCTCGAACTAATTCGAGAAGAAGAAAACAGGCTAAAGGACTGCTTTCCACATGTGGACGTATGCAAAAAGATTTAAAACGATTGTTGTTTTTTATGGAATATTTAGAATTCAGAGAAATGCAGAATTTCAAAGGATTTAAACTTCACGTCCAAAAGCGCAAGATTTCTCTTGGCTTCCTATCAAGTAAGTTATTGTTAAATTATATACAACCGCATCAAGGGATGGTTTATTTTCCGCTATAGGTTACAGATTTTAGCCATACCTTATAACATTTGAGTCGTCTACAAAACTTCTTCATTGTTTTATGGGTGGTAAAGTTTTCGAAAATGACAGAGATAAGAATTTCAAAGAGGGAAAAAGCAAGGGAATGAATTAGCCTTTCTCACGACGCCATCTTTGGGGTACTATCTGAGATTATAATCAATAAATTTAGGTTTTGTATTGTCGTTGTTCTAAATAAAACCTTTATAAGTTCATTTACAGTTCAATTATTGAACAACGGTTTTCATACAGCTTAGAGTTTTTTCAGATTTTGACATATTTTCTTCACGAAAATTACCCCAAAAATGGCGTCGTGAGAAAGGCTAATTGCAAATCTCATCTATATATCATTTTCGAAAACGTTCACACCCTCTTTTATATCCATCAAAAATTGTTGCAAAAAATATCAATTCTTTATTTATTCAACCATTTATTCATAAATTATGATTTGTCGGGTTCACAACATCATATTCTTCTATTTCCACTACAATGCACCATTATACAACCTACGAAATGTTCATATTATACTGCCAATATACAGTCTTTCAATTGGCTATTTCGCTGGCTTCTTCGACAACGACAAATTTTACGCCAGCCTTGTCCAAACGCTCAATCAATGTCGTCTCAGCAAAAGCCGCCCCCGGGGTCAAAACTCCACCACTATAAGAAAACGTATGGCACTGAATTCGGTGCTCTCGTCGTGATACGCACGTGAATACTGATTTCCTTTGATCCTGACTCGAAACCTAAACCTTGTTCTAACCAGCTAACCAATTAGAACTCGTGACCGTAACACAACGATATAACCCTGAATTCTTGGATTAGATCTTTAAAAAACAAGTTATAAGAGAACTTTTGGGACGGTTGGGAAAAAATTGTAAATTTCAGAATTTTTCGACGATTTTAGAACGTCCTTTAAAATGATCTGAAAATGACGTTTTGAGCATAAATACTGATTGTTAATTAATACTTGGGAGGAATTTGGAACGATTTGGAACAAAATTGGGAGTTTCGAAAAATTTCATGGAGAAGCATAGGAAAAAATTTTGAACTTTGTATCACAATAGCTTGCAATCTTTCACAGTGAATAGGCAAACACCAGCTTTTATTTGGTATCAATAGAAAGCTAAGGTTTCAAGGACATTGAAAAAATAAAATTTAGAGTGCCACACAGTGAAAATTCAAGCAATCCTTTTAAAGCAACAGAAGGATTTGTGTGATTCTGGAGCCAAATTCTATCCAAATCGTAAAACTTTCAAACTTTTCAAAACATGTCTAATGACCTAAAAATGACATTTTTGGGCAAACGTATCGATTGTTAGTACCTGGGAGAAATTTGGGACGATTTTGAACACGAATGGAAATTTCGAGAAATTTCGTGGAAAAGCAAGGGAAAACCAATCCCGCCACAACAGGAGCCGGTGTCACACGTTGGAATGTGACTAGTTTCAATTTTTCCCCCCTTCATGCGTGATAGTCGTTATAAACCTTGATTTGTTCGATATCTCGGACATTCCCCGTGCCATTCTCACAAGGGAATATTTAGAAACGAACATTAGAGGACACAAAGATGTAAAATGATGCACATGTAAACAAATGACGATACAAATTAATATTCAAATCCTCACCTTTTGGGCATCGAATCCCTTTCGTTAAGAATCACAAGTGCAGCTTGCACCATGCAGATTGGCGTTGTAACGTAGCCTGCCTCTGTAGTAAATAACATAAAATAAATTGGGAAAGTTAAATAAAGGTGAACATGACGAACTTTGATGTTTGCAACAAACCTGGTCCCACAACGCGAGTGACAATCTTTTTATCCATCTTTGACTCTGAACTAAAATATATGAAAGCATATTATTCATGGATGTTGAAAATACGGCCACACTAGTGTTACTTTAAACGTGTTGTAAATGCTAAAAGTAAGAATTGGTATTGCTAGGCAGTATTACGCGGATCAGTAGGTACAAAATACACAATCTGCACATACGTGATTTCACCAGCACAATCTTTGCTGTATCCTTTTCCATAAAATGTCATTGTGAACCCGCTGCCTGCGATCTAAACACAATGTAGGACACTCATCAGTTGCGCTCTAACCTTGACCATCCAGTATACAGGTTGTATAATTCAAACGGTGATATTTTTGGCTACCTGTTCTTTGGTTGGTCCTTCATGTGAAAACATTCCAAACGAGAAGACTTTGGGGTACTAGATTTAGACAAAAGTGTTCAAAAACCGATGTTTTAAAACTGATAATAAGCATTTGTGTAAAACTGATAAAAACATTTTAGATTCATAAGTGGTGTGTAGATGCTTTGAATTTTTTTAAAATTAGGTCTTTGAATTGCGTATAAAAAGCATATGAAACAAAAAACATGTAATATTCCTTCTGTCCGCTGGCATGTCTGTTTGCCTGCCCGTCTGTCGGCTCGTCTGTCTGCCCGCCCGCCCGTCTGTCTGTCTGCTCGTCTGTCTATCAGCCCGCCCGTAACAAAATGACTAGAATGTTGCCAACTGTAGCAAGTACCAAACACATCAATACCGGTACCTTCTCTAAAATTTTTCGTCCATACTCGAACGACGCAAGAAGCATAAAGACGAAGCCAAATACAAGCAATAAGGCGACGTAAAGGATAGACGGCATAGTAAAGTAGGCCGAGTATTGAATAGGAGGTTGTTTCATTTCCTCGTTTCTATAGCGCTGAGTACGACGAACTACGCTAGGATCTGCTCCCAAGAAAGGCAACGACCATTTGTCTACTTCTTTGCCAAAAAACACTGGACCTCTGTAAAAATAACAATTTTGAGTAGTCTTAATAATTTAATAAACGACCAGATGAGTTCACTTACTATTACATGTATGCGCATGAATCGTACGTACAGACCTCATTTGCAATTTTGGTCCAACTTTAGGCATCGGATTTGGAAACAATTCTTTTCTTAACTTCTTGAGGTTGCCTTCCTTTTCGCTTGCAATGCCGTATATAATGGACTGGTACGTCCCATAGTGACCTACTATACCCTATAAATATCAAACGTGTACCATTAAAAGTGACTAACGTCCACAGTGTACATGTGTTTTTATCAGGTAAAATGTCGACAGAGTAAAGGCTGCTTTCCAGTTACGTGTTTTTGACCCGCACGTAAACGCACGTAAAAGTTAAGATTGTAATAAAACCTATCTTATAAACAATCGCAAGAAGAAACGTCTAGAATTTTGAATTTTAAATAAACACGGGTCTACCTGTTCGTGTATTTTTAAAAACTATAAAACTTTGAACTATTTAAACTTTTACGTGGGTGTCAAAAACGCGTAACTGGAAAGCAGCCTTTAAGCAAAGTGCAATGGGGTATTGACCAGAGAAAACGTACGACTTTCGGCACAGTGATTGACGGACTGCTTGTCACACGCGGAAGTTAAGTGCACGCTGAGAAGCGAAGCTGCAACCTCATTGTTGAAAGGTACTAGTTCTAGCGACTGGGCTACCAAACCCCCCTCAAATAAGTGGCAGGAGTCCCAGTCTATCATAGAAATAAAAAAATACCTCTTTCCCTCCCTGAGCGGACAGAAAACTTTCGACATGACATAACTGACCTATGAAATCACAAATTTACTTTGATCATTTTATACACGAGGGCTGATACTTGCCTTTTTATTGAGCTATGAAAATCAGTAGTGACCACATGATCACTTCATTTTGATCCACTTTAATACCTGGAAATTTCTGTTGTGTGTAAACAATGCCCATATCCGCTGGAATGCTATCAAAACCACAAGTTCCCACAACAAATATCCCAGATTCTTTTGCTTTGTCGTTGTACTTAAACTGTGTTGTCTCCAAATACTAAATTACAATCAGTACTACTAGTTACAGTAAGTGGGAAAGATTTCATCTAGAACTAAGCATAACAGTGTGAACTAGTGTGACTTGAAAGCCGCACAATGTTACTTGACGACCATACTGTATTGTACGTAAACTTGCACATTAATTAGTACCTCTGGTTCTCCACTAACGTCTAAATGATGGCAACCATTTTCAATGCATGCTTTCACCACAGGTTCTCCAAAGAACCGATACTAAAAGTAAAAGAATGCTTTTCTAGTTTCTCTAGAAATGCATCACATTCTAGTGCAACCTATTTTTCTGCTTTTTGCAAGGATACATTTGCTAAACGCTAGAAGTTGAGGGTTTCTTTTATCAACTTTAAACTCAACCCACAGACTGGAAGAAGTTCTTCCTTGACAAGAAAAGTCATTTGGCATTTCACAGAGTAGAATATAATTGGGCACATTGGGGTACATTGCCAGTTTATAGTTAAATTAAGTCTGTTTGACACCTACAGGTCCAACGCAGTTCAAGACCAGTCTAGCTTGAGCAGCCATCAAATTTAATGATCCTTCATCTTTGACATCAGCAATGATAATGTTTATGCCTGAATAATCCTCGCCTGTCATAATCAAATATCACCAACAAAGGTAAGAGTATGGATTTTTTGCCATTGCATTCAATTTAACTAAGGTAAAGTTGATGATAACTCAGAGCATTTCGGCTACACACATTTTAAAACCCAAACAGGAGGAGTTGCAAAAAATAGAGCACTGTTTCTTAATACATCCATATATAGCCTGACCCAATCCCCAACCAACATTAATTACAACCATCGAGTACAATTTCGGTTGCTCGTATATTGACAAAGGATGAAAAATGAAACAATAAGCTCTTGCACAGTATTTGAACATGAGACCCTGTGACAATGGTGTCATGCTCAGACCACTGAGATACAATCAGTTGCAAAGCACTGATCTAATATGAGTTATGAGGCCCCTTCTTTGCAAGGGATGATTTTTGCTGCAATTTTTTCCTTTCGGTGCATGTGATCGAGTTGGTTGACTGGTGAGTGCATTGGCAAAATTGTTGGACCAAGTATATTCACTAGTTATCCACTCCATCCCATCATACAACACAAACAAAATCGCATCAAAAATCACCTGTGTAATGGGCATATAGGATGCAATATGGCCTACTTCCTACGTATGCAATATTTTCCTCCGTTTTATGTCGGATTGTCGGTGGATTCTATTTGTGAAGGGGATTTCATCTCATGCAACAAATGACGCTTTAGAAATGGCTGAGAATGCGCAAAAGAATCTGAGACTGCGATGTAGTCGATTACCCACCCAACTCTTTGGATGTTTGCAACAAAACTTGCTCCAGTTTCTGTCGATTTCTGCCAGCCACAGCCCAGCGCAGGCTTTGCGTGTTTTGTTTTGCTAATTCCTGTACGACATATTGCCCTGTAAAGCCGCTCGCGCCAAAAATAACAACATCATATTGACGAGACATCTTGAGGTCGTCTTGATCTCTTAGTAAAAGGCTAAATGCGCGAAAATCGCGACAGTTTGGGAGAACAAATGGAATTAAACTTTAGACTTTGTCCAGAACGTTGTTTATCTCCAGCCTGCTTGAGTCAATTTGCTGGTTTGTACCTCTTAAATTGTCATTACGTCTTCGCTTTAATTATTAAAAATGCACGCTCCGCCCTTGCAGATGTAGCTCCTGCGATGGAATGGCTAACTAGGGTACTTAGATTATATTGCTAACTTATCAAGTTGCAAATTCGTCTTTGCAAAATACGTGACTGTCATTTTGGAAGATGGATGATTAAAGTTATGAAACTGTTTTGTAAGCAATAAAGCCACATAACATGAAGTATTCCGTGAAGCTTTAAGGGAAGTTTTCGAAACTTCCATAAAAGCAAAAGCAAAAGAAAAATAGGTAAACGTTAAAGTAGTTTACTCGAAAAATGCCAATATAAAGTAAAATACATTTGCTGTAAGTTTATTTAATTGTTTTGTTAAATGTTATACTCATCCACAGACTCATCTTCAACTTCTTCATAGTTAGTTATACAATAATTTTTACGATTTTACAAAGGAAAGTTTGTTGTAAAGTGGAAAAAAGCACGTGGAAAGCAAGATGGCGTCTTTGAGGCAAATTGGAACGATCGAATCAGATGAGGATATACCAGATTATGACAGCGAAGGAAGCATCAAAGAAGATGCAGAGGTAGAACATTGTATCCGTCAGAGTTTTACGCAGTTTTTACATATTTTTGTAGATTTTTATCTTTATTAGTGCCTTCACAATTTGAACAAAGAAAAATCTTACTGATTAATGAATAATGATTATGACATAGCGTACAAATGAACTGTAGTAATTTTATACAGATAAAGAGTGAAATAAGAAATATGTATATTAATAGATTCTAGTCTAAGCTATAATGCAGTTTAGCAGATGCCAGGTTAGGGCAAGGTGGGATTGCAGACTCAGCATTGACAATCTAGTATTATGTTTTTTGGATGGTCAGCGTTGTAAGGTGTCCGCTAAACTGCATTTGTCCCATGATCTATGTTAACAGAGAGCCTAACATATCGGAAACCCTTGATTTAATGCTAATGTGGTTTAAGAGCCGTTTTCGATTAAGCCTCGCACTGGTAGTACTAGACTACCAGTGTGACGTTTAATCAAAACCATTTGTTAATTCGTCAGTTTTGTGCAAGTACAGACTGTAGTATGAACATTTGGGGCTGGTTGTTCAAACCTTGTTTAGCTTAAGTGGTGGATAAGTCATAATTGAAAAACATTCCCACACATCTCCTAAAACTTCTAAATCAAAGCTTATGTATATTAAAACAATATGTAAATACACAACTATCCTATTCAGTTTAAAACCTTTCAATTTCATTGTTCAAGGATTTCATGCATAGATATGACTTGTATTTTAAACTTATCTATTGTTTAAGCTGAAAGCACGTCAAACAACTAGCTCTGGGTGACACTTTTTTAATGCTCATTGCCCTTTATCAAAGGCTGCATCCGAAATAGAAAAAATACTAAACGCTAAGGTGCAAAATCAGTGCATTTACCCGGTATGCTAATAGTCTAAGTTTTTAGTAAGCCTGAAGGTCAGTCCCTGAAGTTCTTACAGTGACTCTAGAGATGTTTGCTGCATCATACAAACTTTTTGTTCAATAGCCCAAAGAAATTTGATCATCTTGCTTAATGGTTGTTCTCTGTCTATTAAGGTTGCTACAACAGCGAAGAAGAGAAAAAAGAAAAACAAAGACAAAGATTTTGATCAAAATTTTCAATTTTCTGGCTCTGAAGATGAGGGTCATGCAAATGGCTGGAACCTTGAGGATACTGTTGAACACTTGAGGAAAAATGTTGTGGTGTGTTGGACAGTAATTGAAAATTGACATCTGCTGTATTTTACAGACACTTCGATTTCAACCTCCCTTCCCTTATTTTTTGTTGTCTTTCTAGGAATCAACCGTCAGTTTAGATACAAGAATTAGTGAAATGAGGGAGAAACGAAAAAATGACAAGGTACAAGATATCCACTCATTAAATGGCAATGCCCCCCCCCCCCTACATGCTGTTCATGAAAATTTTATTTGTGTCTGATCAGTGGCAAAATGTTAGGACATAAGGTGCCCCAGTGTTCTCTAACTATTTGTTTTAATATGTTATTCTCCTTTTTACATTTTCAGAAAAATTCAGTGATTGATGGAGTGGAGACGACAACAGACAATGATAGTTCTGAAAATGAAGGGCCTGACTTTGATGATGATGATGAAGACGTTGATAAAAGTTTATCAAGCAAACGGGTACGCAATTTAAGTGAAGTATAATTACGATTTGTTTTTCTCTTTCAGATGCACACATTGTCGACCCTGATATTGCTATGATCTACTACCATAAATGATCTAATAAATGCCCCGTGTCTTATAGATGCCCCCATTGACATTGACATAGATCTGTGAACGACATAGCGTTTTACATTATCATAATTGACCATACCGAAAAAGATGGCGGATGTACATTTTACCGGAATGCTTTGCAGTCAGAAATCGTTTACAGAGGTGAATTGATGTCTTATAAAAGTCAGAGATTAGGCAGGAGATTATTTTCTTCGTTGTTTTGAAATTTCAAACTTCGTTGTTTTGAAATTTTAGCGATTTATGTTTGATGCACGCAATGCATCCTGGTAAAATGTACATGCCGCCATCTTTTTCGTTATGGCCAATTAGTGGGATAATGATTCGACTCAGAAACTGTGTATTTAGTCTTAAGACATCTCAGTTTTGTTTTGTTTTGTTTTACAGTAAAGTGATAGAAATAAATTAAACGCCTCGTATCTATTAAATGCTCCCCCCTAGAACCACTAAAATTTATTAAACGACCCAGGCGTTTATTAGATCATTTATGGTATATATTTTTATGTATGAATTTCCATGCATCCTGCTGCATTTTAGGCAAAGAAAGAAGAGTTTTTTGAAGAGGGACCTACTCAGTTTACTGACCTGAAATTTACGGATATGAATTTATCAAGACCAATTTTGAAGGTATTATATGTTTGGTGTGTTTTCAATAAACTATTTTCTAGTCTCACTTTCAGTAATAAAGTATCAAGAGTGAGACTAGGCAATTTGGTGAACTGTCTACATGTTGAGATTTTTATAATTTTGCATGACGCAAGCAACAATATAAGCATCAGTTTGAGAATACACCACGTATATTTATTATTGCAATAATAAATAATAATAACTAATACTGTAAATATTAATGAAAAATAATAATAAATAATAAAAAATAAATAAATAAATAAATAATAAATAATGATAATATTAATTGCAATAATAAATATATGTGGTGCATCCTCAAACTGATTTTTATATTGTCTACATATTGCTTCAAAGATGTCTGTGCATAAGATTTGGATTTTTACAAGATCTCTTTAGAGCATTGCTTCACTATCATTGTACTTCATCATAATTGCATCTTTCTTAGGCCATCAATGAATTACATTTTACAAACCCTACGCCTATCCAATCCGCAGCAATACCTATGGCACTCATGGGGAAAGATATTTGCGGCTGTGCAGCAACTGGAACAGGTACTTGGAGAGCTTTTCGAAAGATTTGGACTGTGATGTGCAGGTATCTTGTAAGTTATTTTGTTAATATTTTAAAAAGGAAAGACTGCTGCCTTTATGCTGCCCATACTGGAACGTCTTCTATTTCGACCTATACAAGTTGCTACAACTCGAGTGCTGGTTTTAGTACCTACGCGGGAATTGGCTGTTCAGGTACAAGATAAGTAGATTTACGGGTAGATGTAATGAAGTGTCTTTTGACAAAACACAGATTATTGTAAACTTGACGTCTATCTTGTCTAAAACAGAGGAACCTAATTTTATGCCTGAATTTGATGCATTTCAAAATTGTTAGAAGTCACACGGTGGGTCTTAAGAAGATCTCAAACTTTTCTTTCCTGAAAATTTTTTGGAAATGTCTTCCAATGACCTAAATTCCTTTGATGAATTTGTACACGTGAGAGGTGAAGCTCAGTTGAATTTATAATGCATCGACCTAATTTGAAAGGCATGCAAACTAATTTGACATTCATGCACCTGGTTTTGTTATTTTTGAGAGGCACTTTATTACAAGTATATGGCGCTAGAGTGTTTTTATTGAAAGATCTGTGATGTGCATTTCCTTTTTTGGCGTGAAATCCACACCATTCAACAAACAGAAAGAGATGCTGTTTTTTGACAAAACCCATTTATTACAAGACCCCAGGCTGCTTTTGAATTGAAATCACATCTTTCATTATTATTATTATTGTTATTATTATTATTATTATTATTATTATTATTATTATTATTATTATTATTATTATTA
>JAODVM010043891.1:0-18390 GCA_025400095.1 Phenganax marumi
ATATGTTATAAAAAACACGTCATTCAACAGCTAAAAGCCTGATCTGTCTAAATATTTAAGAATTACACTATTTTATCGAGTGATTTTTGCACAATAGCGTGCCAAAGTTGGATTACGTTTTTTTTGAGACACCCTGTATAACAAGCGATCAGAACTTTCTTTCAAGAGCTATACACTTGCTAAATTCCTGATATTAAGCTAGAAATATGATAGAAACATGTCATAAGTTTTTGTAGTATCAAACGAATTACAATTCTATAAAACGAAATTTCACGGCCATCAGCTCTATAAGTTGTACTTGTATTCCTTAGCGTTGAGCTGTTAACCCAATATTGGCATAAATAATACAGCCGTTGTGCTAATTTACGGCCAGACTGTTGTTGAATGTTTTAAACTCTTGGTGTTTCTTGCTATTCTATGTACTATTTTATGCATACCACCAAGACAAATGTCAGAATGATACACCGAACGTTGCAAGTGAATTACGTGCATAAAAAGCTGTGCAATATCGCTATATAATACAAATTGGCCACATACACACTAATATTCCTGAAAGAGTAAAACACAGCGGTACTTTAGAATCTTACTTTAGCGATCATAAGCCTATTTTTGCGTCACTTATTTGATAATCGTTATTAACAAATAAAAACGGATAGTTAATTAGTACATTAACGAAAAAATTACGTTAAATAAAATTAAAATAATTAAATTACGTTAATAGAATTAAAAAAGAACAATAAAATTACAAATCACAACATTACATGAATAAGAGGCTGAAAAAGTTATTCTTCGAAGCAGAACGAGAGTGTCAACAACACCACTTGGAACGATCAAAGAACATCTTGGCCTTCCTCTAAATGAAAGGCATATCTCCCTGCCTGTTAGGGGCAAGAGGATTCCCCATGGGTGACTTCATGGTTTTAAAGAGTTAAGTTTTGTAAATGTCATGTCGCGATTGTCATTTTCTGTAGTCTTAGATCTCTTCATTACTGCAGAGACATCAATCATGATCATGCATCGTATTTGAAGTAAAGATTGCTTTACCTAACAAAGAAGGAAGGCTCCCAAAGAGTGACAGCAGTAAAGTAATAGACATACATATTTCTTAAATTCAGTTTGCGATTTGCATGCACAAAAAATTTGTTGTCGCTCGTCAAACTACTGTTTGTTTTGATCTGAGGTGAACTAATCAATCGCCCACTGTGGTCAGCTATGAACCAATCTTGCAAAGCTTTTCCTTATGCGTTTTCATCAACATTTGCCTGTTGAGTCTTCGCACTATGCTTGGATCCGTAGTTGTATTCTCTCTTCTGTATAGGCATGCTTTAGACGTGTAGACCACAGTGGCTTGCTATTGCCTATTGTAGATAATGACATTATTCTCACGATTACTGAAAGATTCTTGCGACGTAAAAATTGCTGTTCGCATATTTTTCGGCTGGTCGAAATAGAAATTTAGCATGGGCGTTATGTAAACGTAGCACGTCAGTACGAGCAGCACGTGTGTACGTACGTACGCCACGTACATCACGTCACGTACAAGTAGCTCGTCAGTACAACATGTAAATTCTTATGCCTGCACTTTATGTTCATCAATAAAAATAACATATAGCAATGTTTCCATTTGTTTCCAATATTTCCATGTGAAACTCTTGGAATACAAAAAGCGAGGCGTCATAAATCTAGGGTGGATACGTCACAAATCCGATCCCACGCTCAATAAGGAAATTCGTATTGCGCACTTGTATTTTAATTTATTGGAACACTGATTGCAGTTTAATCGATCTACTTGTACAGGTACAAGAGGCATATATCCTTTTTAGAACTGTCGCAAGCTTTGATCGGTACCAGTTTCATCTTAATAGTGGCGAATAATTCCAGTGTGGTGATGTCAGTGGGTAAATTCATCGACTTAGGCCCGGATCAAACGTCGAACTTTTCATGTGCCGAATCGAATGGAAATGAACCTAAACAAAGAATTTTGCTCATTAGCATTAGGTTCGGCACATGAAAAGTTCGCCGTCTAAACCGGGCCTTACTTTGACCGTTGGTACCATCATGCAAAGTATCGATCTCATTTACGATCATAATACCCGTGATTCATTCATAGTTTTAAACTATATTCTTAACAAAATGCAATATGAAGACAAGAAATCTGTTTTGTGATACTTATTTTAAGGCCTGATCTTTTCCTTACGTTGTTTCTGCAACCACATCATTACAGATAATTTGACACCCTGAAGCGTACCCTGTTACAGGTTCAGTCGCCAACAAACTGAAACTGATCGTTACGTGCTCATGGCCACGAAACAGAGTGACTTCATTATGAAATGTTTTGATACGATCAACGTGGTCGTTAGCATTGCAAAGCTAAGTACCAGAGAAGGCTCTACAAAAGTGCATTTCCTTTGCCCTGCATACTGGTTCCTTAGTTTCGAAAGAGAGTGAATTCGTTATGAAATGTTTTGGTAGGAAAAACGTGGTCGTTAGCATTGCAAAGCTAAGTACCAAAGAAGGCTCTACAAAAGTGCATTTCCTTCGCACTGCATACTGGTTCCTTAGTTTCGAAACAGAGTGAATTCATTATGAAATGTTTTGGTAGGATGAACGTGGCGTTAACATTGCAATGCCAAGATCCGAGAGGGCTCTACAAAAGTGCATTTCCCTTGCACTGCATACTTGGTTCCTTAGTTTCGATGCACAATCAAAATCTGTTGATCTGTCTAACAGGTTTAGACGGTGCAAGTTGCTGAATCTTACTTATTCTTTAAAAGTCAAATGGCGATATTAGAGCAGAAAGTCGAACATTGGACCATTCCCTGAGCTCTTTCGACAATAAACTTCTCATGCATGCACATGCTTTGTCTGACTTAGATACGTAATCACTATAAAATAATTTGTGTGACATCTTTATATATATTTTTCCAAAGAAGCTTTACAAAGTATCAGAGAAAGAGGTAATTTATAGTAGCTAGAGAGAGTCTTGAATCTTTAAATTATTCAAGCGGCATCCTGCTAGTCTGGAGTTAGATATGTCCGTGTTTGGAAATGAGTATTGTCTCTGTTCTATTGTATTACAGTAAAATTGCGTGCAGTGTATTATGTATATACACACGATTATATAATGTCAGTCTTTGTGTGGTGAAGGGGAGACAATTGCGTGAGAGGTGGAGCATGGCGATGCATCCGGTTTTTGGCGAAAACAAATTCTCTCTTTACCTCCGCTAGGTAGGATTCCTTTTCGGTTTTGTTGCTACGGAAAACGCTCACTGACCTCCCAGGACTGGGTATATATAAAGAAGACAAATTAGAGATGACTATTAGTTTTCATTCTGGCCGTCACGAAACAAACTGTTTGAGACTTTCAATCTCGATCACCGAAAACTGGATAAGAAACTGAAAGAGTAAAAAAAAGTTCGAAAAACTCCTGCTCTGCAAGGTAATTATAAAGAGTTTCACTACACAAAAAATTAAAATAATATCAGGTGGATAGTCATTTTAGAGTCCTTCTGTTGTAGAATAATCTCTTGGGTTAAAATGGAAACCAAAGGTAGCTTTAACCTGTTCCATGTTTCTTTGAACTGAAAAAAATGCAATGCCAATAGATGGGCAGCAAGTGTTTGGGATAAAAAAGTTAAAAGTAGGTTGGAGAATCGACACGTCTGCAGCGTCTACATAGCTACAAAGATGGTACAAAAGTACAAACAGCGATTTCTTGACAAGTTTTGTAATTTTGAGTGGCCAAATGCATTTCACTCTTTTACTTCCATTATGTCGCACGCAGTTGAAGAATTCAGTAGTTTGTCGTGTGTAATTATTTTAGAAACGTACTGATATGATTTTTACCTCGGGGCTAAATTCATGGCCATCGTTTTTACTACTCTTTAAAGGAAGTTTCACTCGATGTACCTACGGCCTACCCAGAAGCAAAATAAACTTTGTTACCGCAAGTACTCGGAGAAAGGCCAATCCTCTCTTATTCATATTTAGAATGCTTTTTGAATATGCACCACAATGTGCGTTATTGTACCATCGCAAGAAAACTGGTATATTCACAAAAAATATTAGGAAAAAATGAATATGCAAACATACGGTTCTTTTGGGGGTTTAATTGCCATCACGCCGCTAAAGAGCCATTTATTGTGAAGAGCCGAAACATTTTGACAAGGGGTTTCTTTGGAAAATTTTGAAGAAACCGCTTTTTGAACCTAACGACTCCTGTTTGGTCGCCACTGACAACGGGGCGGATAATTTCTCCGGTAGACTTCTCGAAAACAAGAACTGATCTCGCCTGGTTACGTCCCCAGCCTATTTTGTTGTTTTAAATGAGGTTATTTTACTGAATGCAGCCCATTTTGAGGGTGTGGATTTGGATTTTAGCGTTTAAATAAACGGCTTTACACTTCTGCTTGCCATGAAGGGTACTACTACGTCAAACATTGTTACCAATCAATCAACAGTTCCCTCTTTTGTGGAATTATGGTTATGAATGGCATGCTAAATCACAGAGCTGTACGTATTATTTCAACTTGCATTGTAGTTCAATATGGTCGAAGAAAAAAAGGAGGACAGTATCTCGATTGCCATGGAGAAATACGACTGCAGACCATCTGCTTGGTTTAGGGATAGTTTTGGAACATTGGGGAAGTATGGGAAAATATCCAAAGATCAGTTCATTAGGGCTGCTGGTGACATCGGGGTACGTTGATTTGGTTCGCTAATACAACTGTTCAAAAACGACTAGGGCTCTTATGAAAAATACTTTTATTAATTAAAACCCATCTAATTACAGGAAGTCTTTGATTCTTTAATTAGAACGCTCCATCGACTTAGAAGCTCATGACTTTTTAAGTAGATGCTCTAAACATAAGCCCTGAAGTTGTAGTTACGCTGCACTGACGAGTTGAAGTGTTGCATCACACCTTTTTTTTCTACTCCTGTATGTATATATTATACATTACTCATAACTGAAAAAACAAACCTTTTGCAATAATTGTGTTTACAAAACAAAGTTACTTTGCAACCAAATGTGGTGTGAGAGATACTCTAAATTAGGGAACTAAACCCACGCACCTAATTTGCAGACAATGCAGTTTATTTAAGGCGTATATTATTTACAGACAGTTCCTGTGGATCACGCTTAGTTGATATAAAAAGATACGAAACAGCAAAGAGTACTCCTTATTAGACAACAACAGAAGCATCAAACAAATCTTTATTATCCTTATGTTTCTATCCATCCAGATTCACAAAACTTTCAGTATAAACAAAAAACTTATTCCCTTTCTTTCGTAAACGAAATTCTTGCTCTACGCGGCTAATTTAGCCGCGTAGAGCACGGAAAGAGACGTTTAGGTTACTTTTATATGCATATTTTATACCATTCCAAACAATACCACTATGATACGTGCACACTTAGCATGCACTCATACTAAATAAGCACATTGTACAAAGTAATTTCGCCACCAGTTAAATTTATGTCCTTTTCACAGAATTACATTTATGCCTGACTCAAAATAGGTATTTATCTTTATCCCCCGATTTTTTCAGGATTTTAACACGAAATTATACGCCATGTTTGACACGAAAGATATCGGCTATGTTCACGTGCAAGAAGTAGTCGGATCCCTTAGACTGTTATCCCAGTAAGTGCACGACACAGAAGTTTTTATACGGAGCTTATTCTCAACCTATTTTTCTTGCATTGATTGAAAATGATTTATCGGAATATCTTACTTATCTATTGGTAATCATATCATTACATCCACATAATTAAAATCTCTGTCGTTTGGAAATCATCTCATACTCAATGGCAGTGGGTTGGAGAACATATGAACTCGACCAATGAATTACGACACATGACATCTAATTTGAAACTTTGAACTTGAAGTCCAGTTTACGATTTCTTGCCATACGATATTTGCAGGCGTTCACGAACAAATAATGGCAAAGGAAATTCAAGGCCATTAAAATGGTTCAGCAATATCTTGGAAGATTTAGCTGATGCTGATGGTAACATTACTGCTGATAAATTTAAAGAGCAGATGAGTCGGCCTCAGGTATTATTTATTATATCACTACAAGCATCATGGACTATCTCTAGATCTACTTCTATAATAGTAGTTTCTGATTCTATGGGGTTTTTCTTTTAGTTTATGGAGAATTTATTTAAATTAATTGACGTGAACAGTGATGGTGAAATCAACTTGACCCAAATTCTAGCGGCGCTAGACAGAATTGAATGGTAAGAAAACTTGAATCTTAATGGTTCCCATACCATCTCTCCTATTGTACCATTGATATTTTAAAGGATCAACGATGTAGTTGTAGCACTTCAGTCTCTATACTTTTTCTCGATCCTGACAGTTCTACAACAGATTCAAAATGGTATGAATGGATAGAAGAGAAATTTTCAGTGGACAGTAATGAATCACGGTTGATTACTCTTGACCAGTTCAAAAAAGGACTCCATATTGAAAAGGTTAGCCTTTTGTATCAATCGAAAAGCAATAACAGAGTAGTAAAATGCATGGAGCTAATGCATTATTTCTGTCTTTTCTTAGAGTTTTTTTGCGGAAAGATTCTTCTCCCTCTTTAATAAGAACCCATGCAGCGAAGAGGCTATATCTATGAAAGATCTTATCCAAGGATTAGAGTTGCTAACGAATGGAAGTCAAATCGAGAAACTGCAATTTCTGTTTAAGGTCTATGATATTGACGGTGAGTGCATCATTACCATCGTCGTTTTGAACATGAATAAATAGCTATATTTGTAGGTTCAGTAAATAAAACAGTTTATAAAAAATATGAACTTTCTTAAACTCTCTGGAGCAATCTCTCCAAAGAAAATCTAACGTTTGTTTAGTCATATGCCATGATGACGCGTATTTTCACGATAAACATTTTAAAATACGGAACAGGGGCCAGTTGTACGAAAGGTGGATAGTGCTATCCACTGGATAGTGGATTTTTCTACCCTCGTAAAATTGGACAGAAAACGACCAAACTTTTGTGTTAGCTAACAAAATAAACTTAGCGGCCTTTAGTCTATGAACATTTAGCTTAATCTTGTTTTATAACGATTGATAAGAAATTTTACGAATGTTTTAAAAAATCACTATCCGGTGGATAGCGCTATCCACCTTTCGTACAACCGGCCCCATGCAGATATCCATTCAACTATAGCGCAACAGATACTGTAAGCGGAAAGTTTGGCTGTCATTGGAAGGGTTTTTTATTTGCCTTACACGCATTGATATTCATCTTAAACTCAATTTCGATCAACTGCGGTTTCAATCGATATATTGATTGACCTACAACAAAAACTTGCAGTCATAGTAATCTCGCACTGTAAAATCCAAAGCTGTCTATCGTAGCAGAGGAAGGATGAACTCCGAAGATGTTAAAAATGAGATCGATATGTTACAGGAAATGGCGAGCTTGATCGGGACGACATGAGAACTGTCCTGGAATCCTGTGTGGAAGAAAGTTCGCTGAGCATGGATCACCAGCAATTGGAAGAATTAACCGAAGTTTTGTTTGAGGAATCTGACACGGAAATGAAAGGATTCATTACATTTGATGAACTAAAGCTTTTCTTGGATAAGTTTCCAGGCATTGCTGAAAACCTTACCATCAGGTATAAAAATATTTACAACTATTATACCACTAAAAATTATTCTAGAGCAACAAGTTTCTATCGACTGTCATTCCAGGTGCAAGGCTTCTTGCATAGTAACTTCATGACGCTTGTGGTCAAGTAGTCATGTGATGAAACATTTTTACTTATAACCATAGAACGATACAGAAATTTGCCTCTATAACAAAGTTGTTTATATCTCCAGTTGAATTAATAACAAATCATTGTATGTGTTTCTATTTTATTAGCGCTGGTAAATGGTTAACTCCTCCTGCTAAACCGAAGAAAAAGACCATCACCAGTTACATTCCCAAATACTTCACTTGGAACTATTTCAGAAACAATCCACAACGAGTGTCCTTCATCTTCGTTTACCTTCTAATAAACGCCGCTCTCATGGTTTGGGTTGGAATCGAGCGAGCTCCATTTGGAGTGTATGTCGTTCTAGCCCGTATTCACGGAATGTGTTTAAACTTGAATTGTACATTTGTCCTTGTATTGATGTTGAGAATGTGTTTAACATGGTTGAGATCTACATGGCTGAGGAAAATCTTACCAATTGACGACCATATCATGTTTCATAAACTTGTGGCGCTTTTTATCGCATATCTTAGTTTTGGGCATACAGTTGGCCATTTCGGCCATTACAGTAAGTTGGTTAATCTGTTTTGTCTAAACTGGCTGATGACTTTTCACCGAGTTGACATGTCCGCTCTTTTGATGTTTTGTAGTTACTACTGATGAAGTGAAAAATGGGACTTCAATAGAGTTTTGGGAGTGGTTATTCACAACTAACAGTGGCCAAGGATGGTTCGAAGCGATTGCTGGGATCACAGGGGTCATTCTTTCTGTTATACTCGTCGTAATGATTATTTGTTCGCAACCATTTGTTCGCAAGAATGGATATTTCGAGGTGAATTACACAACTCATTAGATCATGCATTTTATACGTTTAGACTTTCGGTAAATTTATCTATTCTGAGAATTTATGTTTGTCGATTGTTGAATTGTGATTTTGAAGTTTCGATAGCCCAGGTCGGATGTCTTCCGTACCATATGTCATATTTCGTGATTTTGCTCATCACTTATGATTTTTTATTTAGCTTTTTTATTGGACCCATCACCTGTACATCGCCTTCTGGTTTTTACTTATTTTACATGCTCCAAACTTCTGGAAGTGGCTCATTGTGCCAGGCGTGTTGTATTTGATTGAGAGAATTATCAGATTACGTTGGTTCAACTTGGCAAGATATGGACCAACATACATTGAAGAAGGCATAACCTTACCTTCCAAGGTAAGAGGTATTTTTTCGTCGATAATCTCGTAGATGTTGTTTATTTGTCTGTCGAATCTTTCAATTTACAGCTCTACCGTTTTCACTGAAAACAAATTACAAAATTACACCGCGTCAGCACTTACGAACCAAAGCGATTTGTTATAAAACAGTTTAAAACATTACATATTGTTTTGAATAAGTTATAGAAAGGCTTGACTTAGTTGACTGCCTTTCACCATCTCTCTTAAAAGAGTTTGAATATTTTCAAAGGTAACGCACCTCGTAATCACACGACCACCCAACTTCAAGTTCAAGCCAGGAGATTACGTGCACATCAATATTCCTGCTATCGCTCAAAATGAATGGCATCCATTTACGATCAGCAGTTCTCCAGAGCAAGATGGTCTGCTGTGGGTGCATGTCAGAGGAGTTGGAACGTGGACAAAAAAACTGTATAATTATTTTGAAGAAGATATTATCAGAGAAGGAAGGAGTCGATCTGTCAGCAATCGTGCTGCGATCAGACGAGAAAGAACTTTCAGAGCAAAAGATCATGAAAGGTAATGAGTTTTGTAACCACATTTGAAATGTTTTCAAAACTAAATCTACTAAACAGAGTTACAATGGACCAAATTCGGTCTTTTTGTCCTAAGAAATGCATCTTACAAAGCAGTATCTGCACCCATAACACTGCTGATTTTGGTTACCTTGTCAAATCTCGAGACTGGTTGAATTAATTATAAGAGAAAAATGTTTTTGTGTTTTAGAATCAAGGTTGAAAATATTGGTAACAACAATGAAGGAGTTGCGTCAGATGAAACTGGAAATGGGACAATTGAGAAAAAACAAAAAGTGCACCCAGCTACGATGCCTCAACAAAAACGAAAGAAACTGAGAGTAAGTTTCATACAAGCAAAAATAAAAGTACCAAAAGTTTGGGAGAATTGCAAAAGAATAAGAAAACTCATAGCAAGTAGAATTATTCAAATACATAGTGTCAGTAGAATAGATAAATCATCTTGGCAAAAAAATAATCCAGCAAGTGATTGTTCGTCTGTTTGTAGATTTACGTCGATGGACCCTATGGAGCGCCTTCAGTTCATATTTTTGAAGCGGAACATGCCGTGTTGATAGCAGGAGGCATCGGTGTTACACCGTTTGCATCAATTCTGCAAAGTATCATGAAGAAAGTCCAAAACGCCACCATTGATTGCCCAAATTGTCGGCATAAATGGGTGGGGATGATTCCAGAAGGATTACAAAAACTGAAAAAGGTTTGAAAGTGATTATATACACGAGTCTGAAATTGTAGTTAAGTGTAGATTAACTTTATAAAATGGTGTGATTTTACACCATGATGATCAATGCAAGAGAGAAACTCAAAACTTTGTAGTTGTATCTAGAGAGGAAGAAACTTTAGTATTTTCTTCAACACATTTTAATGGTTGTTTCACTACTTTCTCAGGTTGATTTCTTCTGGGTAAATCGTTGTCAACGCTCTTTTGAATGGTTTCTGAGTTTGTTGAATGAAATTGAAGTGGAGCAATGCTGTCAGAGATTAACGAAGAGTTTCATAGATATGCACATCCACATGACTTCAGCGTTGAAGAAAGATGACATGAAAGGCATAGGACTTCAACTCGCACTTGATTTGATGCATGAGAAAAAATCTGTAGACATGCTCACTGGGTTGAGAACAAAGACATCTCCTGGAAGACCAAATTGGGATAAGGTTGGTAAAGATGTATTAACTATAAATATATTTTGTGAATCCAGCAGTCTCTTGCTGTAATTAATCTTGCCTGATAATTATCTCACTGTGCGTTTGTAATGAATCTTGGTGGAGAAAGCTGCATTGTATATAAAAGCATGAATTATTTACTGTAGTGTCGAGGTTTTATGTATCCATATACCCTCATAAGTATTTGATTTATGTATTAGTCCTCAAAATGTTTCCAATTGTCTCATACAGGTATTTGAAAATATTTCAAAAGAGAAACGGGGAAAGGTGACAGTGTTTTTCTGTGGTGCTCCAGTCATGGGAAAAGTTCTCAAAATTTACTGTAGGAAATACGGATTTGGATTCCGTAAAGAAAATTTCTAGGCACAACAATCTTCAAGACGATACAAGTATTCTGACGACTGTATATAGAGCTGAGGATGCCATTATGCACATCATTATTTGTACATACTGTATAATGTAGTAATTAGTATCCATAATGTAGTGTATAATCTTATGCATCACTGTAAAATCGTGGTATTGAAAATCAATATTCAAAACAAATTTCTGTATTAGTTGGAGTTGAATAATTAGTTGGTATAGAAATGAAACAAAACACTTGGAATTGACTAAAGAAAGCCTCGGACTTACTGCAACAGTTTGACTCTACTGACAAATACGAAAAATGGTGATGGTCTCATGCGGGTCGGTATACTAAATTCTATTTTCATTTTCAAATCCCAGAGCTGCATAAAATGACTTGCATGCTAATTTACTATCGAATTCAATGTTTATGCACGTTTCACTTAAATAACCCAACTACAGTCCTCCCCGCGGTTTCAAAATAACCTGATATTCTAGAACCTAACAACCGTAGTCAAGCAACTTTTAACATTTCGTTATTTACATTTCTCCTCAAACTGGTCCAGTAGTCTGTTAATAGTCTTCACTTGTTCAGCCATACTATACAACGGTTCCATATTTTTGTTCATCTCCTCACATTTTCCTATCAACTTTGCCATAGCTTTCGTGGCAGTGTCAGTCACGTTTCCGACATTCTTCACACATTCCTTGTAACACTCGGCATGTCGAACGCTAGTCGTTGAAATGCCATTCATCTTTCGGCTTATATTGTCCATCATTCGATGAAGATTTCTATCAACTTCAACAGCTTTATTCTCCAACTCTTTCAGAGCTTCAATATCAACACAAGGTACGTCAGTTGACTTGTCGTGAATACTACCAAATTCATCGTTAAGATTAGTTTCTTTCGGGACTGTTTCTACATCAATCACAGGTTCTTCAGGGGTATTATCAACTACTTTGTTGTTCCCAGATTGTGACAAGTCTGACTCAACATGACAATTGTCTAAAGCAGATGGACCTTTCACGTCTTTTACCGATACTACTTCGCTCGATTCGTCCGCCATGATTGTTTTGTATGGTGCGGGATAAAACAGGATAACTAGGGTAATGACGTTGTGTTAACCCATAAGCCCGCTGTTTAAGCATGGCATTTTACAGTCTGTGATTTTGCGCTACATTTTAGACTAGTCAGTCAGTTTTAGACTAGTTAGAAAAACATGAGACATGTAAAAAATTATTCTTAAAAAAGATCATGAAGGCCAGTGTTCTGTGAACAGATGTTCGCGAAGTCATAGAAGACTCTACTCTATGTTGTATAATTTGCCGCAAACAGTATTGAGTTTTTGTGTTTCCTCAGTGTCCTTACACGTTTTCCTCGTGACACTGATCGCGTTACATAAACAGATATTTATAATGAAGACATTCTCCGCGATATCATATTTCACATGATGGCAACTGGTTACAAACGATGGTATAATTTTGAAGTCCATCTATTTTATCGCATTAAAATCTTAACGATGGCTTACTATATACTTGTATACGTCGCACTTAGTGTACTCGCACTGGAAGGTGTCCAGTCTCAAGGTTAGTTTTGCTTTCCTAAAAAGTCTATTTTGGAATCACCAGGAAGTTCGAAGCAGACAGTCCCCTTTCTCAAATATTCTAGATGTCTTTGTTGTATAGACTACCTGTATTTTAACATTCCACTGTTCGCCCTTTTAAAAACTAAGGTGTATTTTCGTACTATTTAGACATTATCCACTTTTGATTTGATCATCAAACAGCTGTTATTTTGTCGCGTACCGGTACAATGTACTGAATGTAGTGTAGTTTAGATCTATCCGAAATGGCTGATTATCTACTAGTGCGCTTTGCAGTAGTCCTGTTTATAAATTGCGACACAGTCACGCAACAACTTCGCCCACTAGTATTTTGCTCATAGATGTGTTTACTGTTTCTCTGCCCATGCTAAGCATTGTTTAAAATCTCGGCGCTTCTTCGTGTCCATAAGTTAGAGCAACAAAGAATTTATGGCGTGCATACGCGATCTTAATATTAGTACTAATAGCAATAATATATATTAGATATTAGTCATCATATTTTCAACTAAATTGAATTCCTAACGATTTGCCTTGTACTGCGTTTAACACTTTGTTATGGACGTTACAAGGACGCAACAATCTCAATCTGCAACTAAAGCTATTTATTGTAGGCTTCTATCTATTTCTCTCCCTCAATTCCGGTCTCTCCCTCAGTTCCTCAATTCCGATTTGTAACTTGGCAACAGAAAGTATCAATAGATTTAGGTTTATCCATGGTTTATCGGAGTCGCGTTGGAAAGTAGTTGATTAAAAGCCCCGTCTACACGAGCGAATAAAATGTGTCAACTAGTGGTGCACGTGCGTGACAACTTTTATTTGCTCGTGTAGACGAGCAAAACTGGGCAATTTTTGAGTGGCAAATACATTTGCTGAAAGGCTGGAGTGTTAGCTTTTACTACCATCTGCGAGCTACCGTTAGGTCAAACGTACACATTTCTCAAGTGAAACGTGCACGTTTGTCAGCGGAAACGTGTGGGTTTGAACCCGGAAACCGTTACTTTGTTTACAAAAAATTTCAATGTCTCTCGGACAATTCGAACAGGTTTTGCACACGTGATTACAATATTTGCAGTTTCTGCGTCATTTTGGCGCAATCTTTTGTAATTGTGGCAAAAAATTCTACTAAACATGATGTAGAACCAGTACAGATTTTAATCTCATGAACAAAATCTCACTTCTTTTCTCTCAATCTCACGCTTTTTTGAACAAAAATTTTAGAATCTCACTCTTTTTAAGTGGCACAGGTTGGCAGGTATGCCGATGTTCAAACATACTTTTGAACAGCAATCGACAATTATTTATATGTCATCTACACGATCAAATATATTTGTGTGACAGAAAAATTGCCAAAAATTATTTCCTCGTGTGGACGAGGCTTAAAATTACTCGCGGTTTGTTTCGACTGGTGTCAACACAGATTCAGTGCCCTGACCATTTGAACAAAGTGTCAATGTCAAAGTTCATTAGTTTCATTTTCGCTTTATGGACATTTCATAACAACTCTTGTGTATTCTGGCGTTATACGTCATAGAACGATCACTTTGCTAGATGTTAGTTTGAAAATGTATTTTGACTGTAATGCCTCGACGCACGCAAGAGTTTAAATTATGGAGGGTGTAATATGGAAACCTGGTTTTGTGAGTTTGAACGTTGTTATCTTGCCAGACCTTTTATGCTTTTTCTCTGCAGATTGCAAAAGAAATGTCATTGGACTACAAGATGAATCTTCCGTGCCATTCTACTATTTCCAAGCTACTTCATACAGAGACACATCTTCACTTGAAAACAACCCTGCAACATGGTGTGCATATCCAGGAAAGGAGAATGGCAGTTTTCTAGAAGTTGATCTTGGTTATCAGTATTCACTCTGCGGGATATCGACTTGGGGCGTTGACGATGACTACACGAAGCGATATAAAATTGAACTTTCACTGAATAGGATTCATTGGTTTTTCTATCAAGAAAGCAGTACTGATATGGTAATACTGAGCATGCAGTCATGTCAATAGTCAAATTGCTGGTATTTGATCATGGATATACTTACACATTGGTATTGCAGAAATTATAGGAAGTGTATACTTTTATATGGGGACTTGCCGCTGATCAGACCACATGAAACAAGTTTAGAAAATGTGACATAATCATTACTTTATTTGATAGGTTTTTGAAGGCAATCAGAACAGGTCACATGAGGCATTCAATTCATTCAACGCCAATGCAAGATTTGTACGTTTTTATCCCACTGATTACGACACTCATGCCTGCATAAAAGTGGAACTTTACGGACGAAAAATTTTGAAAGGTGCGGAATCAGGTCTTTTGTTAGGGTTCTGCACATTGTAGATCGGTCAAAGACTAAGGCTTAACATTGCCTCATTATTTCCTTGGCGTGCTTTATTGGTTACGATTCCTGAAGAGTACATTTTCTTGCCCATCAGGGATAAAAAACGAAGAACAACAAAATTTGGAAAAGTCTCACCGACTATGATAAATGATGCACTGATCACTTGCCAAAATCCTCCTGTTAAAGCCCTTCAATGGGCTAATGAAATTACTTGCAGAAATTTCAGTGCCGCGTGAAAAAATGGTACAAAACGTTCGCGGATTAAAAGTTACGTAGTTTTGTATATTCCGGCCCTGTCAACTGCCAAAAACATTCTTAGACTAAAATATTGACGAAAATAGCATAAACAAAAACTTTTTTAAAGCAAAGAACTACATTGTATAACGCTTATGCATGTTGCTCCTTAGAATTATTCAACGGAGAAGTTTCTATATTTTGGGGCAATCCAAATTTCTTTAATGATTGAGCTCTTTCTTCTAGAATCTTGCGAAGAGAATTTGCTGTATAATGAGCAGAGTGTGAACATAACTGCTTTTCCTGATTTACCATCTCAAAATCTCTCTTCTCTCTTCAAAAATGCTGGAATGTGGTGTTGGGATAGTAATACATCAAATCCTTATCTTCAAATATGGTTTGGATCATACACTCTCGTCTGCGCAATCAAAGTCACGACGAAAGGAAAAAATGAGAACTCGTATAGTTTGGAGTTTTCAAATTTTCATATTGAGGTATACCTAGTGTAGGTTTTAATACACGTCCAAGAAAATTATATCGAAGGACTTTCAGCATTTACAGTGAGATACCAATCAACCTTATCACCTTCGATAGTGTTTTGCCAAGCAGTTTAACTCCATGCTTGCAGCAATCATGTAGGTTCTATAAAAATGATGGCGTGATGACAAACAAAAATAGAAGAAGCGAATGTTATAATCTGTGCTGATTCTAATTACATATAGGCACAGCATTATATGCATTTTTATGTACATAGTGTCGTTATTGTGCTGAAACTGTCAGATTTATATTAAATTGTATAAATGTAGCCATATTTTAAAAATAATTTAGAGAAAGTTTAGTTCCGCTGTGTATATGATGCCAAAACGCGTCCTAACAACAAACTTGAAGATAAAGCCATCGCTCAGCTCTGGGTGTTTGAATTTAAAGATGTATGGACTTTTTCTTACAGGTAATGTGAAATAAATGTTTTTATATAAACATAAGCAGTGCAAATAGTTTTTGGCCAATGACAAAAATCGTACTTACACTTAAAAAATACGATATTTTCACATGTGAAAATATCATTTTTGCAAGCCAGTCCAAAACTGCGTAGGAAACATATTTTTGATCAACCAGAGAACATATTGTAAAACGTACCACGCATTGCCACGGATATTTTTTCGGCCGCTTCGTTGCAATCTTGCTTTTTTGACGAATGCGTCCTACTTACATATTTGTTTTGTGTTTTTACATGCATGCATTGTTCTTTGTTCATAATTCAGAATCATAGTACAAGATTACTTGGAAATATGGCATTCATTCTCGTCAAGAAAATATTGCTCACTCGTTCTCTGCGCTCACTCATAAGCAACATTCTCTTCAACGTTCGAAATAAATTCTATATTTCGGCGCAACCATGTAATATTCTCTAAATTACTATATAATGAACTGCACGAGAAACTGATGTTGTGCATGCAGATGAAATGAACATCCTATACCATGCAATATTCATACAGCTTCTACAATTTGGTGCAGGAAATTAAGCGGTTTAATTTAAATCTTTCTTGATCGATCTAATTTTTACCATCAACTTAATTTTTTTTCTTTTATTTTCAAGATCTTCTTGCCAAAGACGTTGGTATGCAACATGGAGAAAGAAAAAATATTGAGTATCTTTCTAACGCAAAGTTTACTACTGATGAATTTAGTCTCGACCCCGAGGATGGAAGATTGTACAAGCCAGGTTTTGGATGGTGCTCGTACGATGAAGGAATTCCAAGATATCTTGAAGTGGCCTTGGTGAAGGAATTTTACATCGTTGCCGTTTCAGTTCAAAATGCCCGCGAATCAAATCCTAAGGAAGGCTTGGTTGCAATAAATTTCACATTGTTGTACTCGGAAAATAGCAACGATTGGATTGAATACTCTTCTCTCTACGAGGTAAGGCACCGAGATTATATTCATCTACAGTATAACAACAATAAATTTTTATTTTCTCATAAGTCTGTTGTTGAAAATATGATGAGAATATAGTGTGTTTAATCTGCAGATTTAAATGAATACCTCAGTATAGTGTGACTGCATGATTACGGTGTACACTGTTCAGAAACAGTATTTAAAAGGTGGGAAAAACGACCGTACAATACAGAAGCCACGGCCCTTGCCATGGTCTGCACGACGTGCAGTATGCATACTTCACAAGAACTACGAGTTAACATTTATAGTGGACGAATTAAAATCTATAGCTACATACAACTAAGCAACACCATGTCCATGTGCTCTAACTTTTCATCAATGACTTAAAACATCTTTTGTATTTTCAGACATACTATGGCGACGTTGTGAAGAAATACGTCCTTGATCAACCTATTGCAAGTCGTTTTGTTCGCTTTAATTTATCTTTGAATGGAATGGAGTCCTGCTTAAAATTCGAACTACATGGAATACCTGTAGAAAAGAATGCAGGTTTGTAGCTACCTGCTCATGTCATGATAATTACGCTGCATCAACTTAAATTGTAATCATATTTATTATACGTAATACGTCGAGCGTTTCATTCACTTATCTTACACAAATGCATGACTCAACTTTTTTGGATTCTTTGAACTGATTGCATTCGTTTGGATTAGGTGCGGCGCATGAAAAGCTCGAATTCTAAGCCTATCTTGAGGGTGCACTCATCTCTTATAAAATCTGTATCCACAGAGTGCACTTACTTGTCCAAGAATCATTAATAATTTGCAATATTAATGAGTTATTTTATAGTGTGGTGCAAAATTGAAAAAGAACTAGGACCGAAAGTAATATCTGATAATGTCCGTGTTTCATCGGAAAAACAGAGCAGGTATGGGAGGTATGGCAAAGCGAACATTAAACTGGATGACAGATCTTGTTGGTGTGCGGATAAGTCAAAGAATGAAGAGCACTTCGTACGAATTGATTTTAAAAGCTTTGTGCCAGTAACAGGATTGGGCATTGAAAGTTGCCGCGCAGGTGAACTCCGAGAGTACAAGATACGATATAGCTATGATGGGAAATATTGGTTCAACTATACTAATTTTGATAGCTTTTCTCAGGTAATGATACTTTTTATCAAGTATTGTATTGTACACTTAATGACCCAAAACAGGCCAGGATTAGAGATGGGGTCGGTTAGGCCTAGGTCAAACGTCGCTCTTTTCATGCGCCGAACCTAATGCAAATGAGTTCAGACAAAGACTTTAGGTCAT
>JAODVM010044002.1:0-18389 GCA_025400095.1 Phenganax marumi
ATTCTATAGTGGGGCATTCTGCCCTTTGAAGTTGGTTTTTCATTGTATCACTAATTATAGAATTTGGTTCCCAACATTCACCTGTAATTCCATGGGCTCAGGTCATAGGATGTGATAGGACATGAACTGGAAGCCCAAGCAGCCAGGAAGCATTGTCAAGTTATGTTGTTAGTTCAGTTGTTCACTAGAAATTATGGGAATAAAAAAGACTAAACAAGTAGTAAAGTGTGGGAAACATATGAAGATTTGGCTCGCAACACGCTACTTCTATGATCTTCTACCATGAAGCCGGTGGTGGCCGTACCCCGCTCGCGGTACCCAGCATGACACGAGATGACACGCTTGGCGCTCTCGGTGCCCGGCCGCAACAAAGCTCTCGGTCAAAGCCCTGATCCTACAGTGAAACATCGGGGAGTGCACAGGCTGCCCCATAGTCTGTCAGTCTGGGCTGTGGGATAGCCCAAAAAGCCCGCCACTATCGCCACTGGCCACTTCACATGACCAGCATGAACATGTCTCGCCGACGTGCCGGACTGTATATTCAAAGCCATCTAGACTGCCGACTCTAGGATTGGAACTCTCTATCCACGCGCTGGGCGCCAAACCACACAGGTGAGGTCGCTGAATTCCTTGCAGCACCTCCGATACCTCAGGGTCCAATCAGCCATCCAGTCGCATCCAGTCGCATCGCCGGTCGACCCTGCGGGCGTCGACTGCGATGAAGGGGTGAACACCAAGCATAACGAAGCACTGCTTCGGGGTCCAGTGCCATCTTACATGACTGGACTGTAGGCTGGAAAGCGGCCGGGGTACCTGCTGGTTGGCTACCTGGCAACTTGAACTAATATGTTGCAAGGACTTCCTCTACCAACGTTGGTCCACCAGTTTCAGGCCTCCCTGGGAAGTCAACATAATAAGCCAACCCACTGATCATACTAGCGCCAGGGCCCCTAAGGGGTGGTTAAATGGACATCCTTAAGCCCTAAGGGGCTATTGTGGGAAACCCCTTACTTAGGGGGCCCGGGTAGGGGAACAAACTCCAGACATCAAAGGATATTTGAGGACTGCAGCCCAACTCTGGCGCCATGCGACAATCTTTACAGTCATCATGACGATGATGTTCTATGTACTTTATGATGCAGTACTATGGCATGATGATCCAAAGCCCAAGACTTAGAGGATCTTAGAGGAAACACTTGTCCTCACATCCCACCTCCCAAACCTACCAGGCCGAGAACATGTGCGCAACGCGACAAACGTTCAGCTGAGATCTGGGCGTCCATGACCTTAGGAAATTGGATGGCACCACATGCACAATCTCTGAAGATCAACACCAAAAATTCGTAGCTGTGAGTCAAAACCTCCCCAAAACATTAAAGAGTGACATCCCGAAGGTGGAGAAAACTCTAGTCACTAGTCATGTTCAATGTTCTTCAAGCAGGGTCCCCCTGTTTTGACCCAGTGCCAAATTTGTTTTACAAAGAATAAACTCATCTTAACATCTCTTGGCGGTTCAGTGGTGAATACCCCCATGACTGGGTGGCTATGTTTATCATTGTTTATCATATAGGACAATGAAATGCGTGAGCTAGTTCAATGGGGCATCCCTCATCAATGACCCCCCGCATCAGGCGCACGATCTCGGGCGATCGGCCCTCCGCAGCAGGGTGGGGTGTCCACCCCAAGCGGTGAAACCAAATCCAAAACACGTTGGTTGAAAGGTTGGTCTTATCCACCTGTGGTGTCTCCAGTGAAAAGAAGACGTTGGTCGTTGGTCTTTGCCAGTTCGAAAATAGGCCACAACAGCGAAAGAACACACCGAGCACAACTGGTCCATGGACGGCGGACTCGTGTGAGAGAGCTTGGAAGGTGTTTGCATCGATTCGCCCAAAGCCAAAGGCAAGGGGCCTAAATTCCGATTCTTGCCTCCCAATATCTCCTCCAAGTTGAGTCCATAAAAATGCAAACCCTAGAAGAATCACCTGAAATCTCAGCAACGTCTGCCATTCTGTTGGACCCTACCTCATTGGCTTGGATCCCAAAACCTCCAAAAACACCTCCTCCGCCGATTCCGGACACCGTCCTGCCATCCAAAGAACCCTCCCCAGCATTGTCTTCCGCCACGGTCCACCACCTGAAGGATCGATCTGGGAGAGCACCTGCCACCTTTGGATATCTCTTGGATCCATCCCATCACGTGAATCTATCGTGGAAAGTCAGTGTGCCGGAACCACATGCAGCAGAACCTGCGGTTTTTTTCTCAACCATTAGCTTTTGAACAAGTGGCTTGGGGGGTTCGTAAGATTCCTGCCGGGCGGTGATTCCGATTCATTCTCGTGTGCATACACGGCTGGAGGCATGCTTTTGATCATCTGCATTCTTGCATCCCTGCAGCATTGAGGCTTTAGATATATACAGTACCTACTGATCTATCAAGGCTGCATGAAGCATCCCATTAAGTCATGGTTAAACAAGAGAGGAGTTCACTGGGGGACCGGCGAAAACAGCAAAATGGGGAAATCGGCGCAACAAGCGACGGGACGTCCGAGACGTCCGGATCCACGTGGACGTCGCGATCCGCAGCTTGGGTTCTGCAGGTCAAAGACATTCCTTGCAGCCCAACCGTACTCTCCCTGGAACTACCATGGTTACGTGGAGTTCACCACCTGTTTGTAGAAAATGGTCGTCCATATAATGGGCCAGGCCATCCACGTAACCATGTTAGTTTTAGGGAGTGTAGCAACAAATGGTGATGCTTGAGAGTGACCTTCAACCAATCTGCACATCATCTGTTCTGCACATCATGCGCACCACTGGACCAACCGCCAATGAAGCAACCCAATCAGATCGTCGCCCTCTCACCATCGTGTCGATGTGGGCATATATAATCTGATGGACTGTCTGGGTATGGGCGCAAGACCCAAAACCAACACAGCTAATGATACAGTGATGTTTAATTGCAGTAAACCCATATATAAACATACCAGAAACCCACATATTACAGTGAACCCTAGTAAATTACAGTTCCGAAGGATTCCAAACGAACAAACGGTGAGACCACCGAATCGAAGGCATTTTTTGTCAAGAGAAAAGAGCGCGTCTGTTCACAAGGGTTATGAGCCCAAACGACCGCTCAGGGTAGCTTTTTTCACCTTTGGGTGGGCATGGATCGGGCTCGATCGTTGCCGCCCGTCGTCGCTGTGAACCCATGGTGGAGCGACAAGGTGAAGTTGGAGGCTATCCTGAGGTCCAAGCGGCCTGAAGATCTGCCAGTTCCGGCGGATGGCGACTGGGAAGAGGAGGCGGAGGCGGTGCAGGATGGCACAGCCTGCTCGGGAAAGGGACGTGGTGTGACATCCCTGGGTGGATCGGTCGGGGCTCGACTTTTCACCACACTCCCGAGTGCCCGCAGCGAAATCGACGGTCGCCCTTCTGGCCGGGGGAAGCAAACTGATGGGATCATGCCTCCAAGCGAGAGTTCCTCTGGCCCTTCAAGTCATGGCCGCGCCTCCATGGGTCCGCTGCCGCCGAAGCATCGACCCCCTCGTGAACCTGATCGCGAGAAGGAGGACCAAGATAGCCTTCAGAGAGCCTTGGAGGCGGAAATGGTGCAGTTTTTGAGGGAGCAAAACACCCAGCTTTGGGATGAACTGGAGCGTTTGAAGAAGCACCAGTCGAAGTCGGGTAGCGCTCCAACATCCACCCCGTCATCCTGGGTTCAAATCGATGGTTTGGGGGGAGGACAACCCGCAGAAGAAGCTTCTTTGGGGTCCACAACCAGTGTTGGTGATGGTGGGGGGCCGGTTCGGCCGATGGCGAAGAAGGGTGAGCCGCCTCGCACTCCTCGTGGGCGAAGTCCTACGAATAGAAGGCCGGCGGCTGGTGGGCATCGCTTCACTCCAAATGGGACGCAGGTGCCTCCAGGCTCACCTCCTGATCGAGCCGCCTTGCCGGAGATTCCAGCACCTCCCTTTCCACCGTCAAGCAACTCGGCTGATCTTAGTTTGTTGAAAGGTTATGAACTTTTGGATCGCCGTGGACGACATGGCGATTCGCAGTGGTTGCCCATGGACCAGCGTGAGGGGAAAGCTTTTGTTCCACAGGATCGCACCTCTCAGCTGGAACGTGAAGTTGAAGAATTGAAGCACTCCTTGGCCTACATGAAAGAGAATGTCCCTGGCATCACCACTTCATGCTCCAAGGAGGTCCCTCCAGCTCCGAGATGTTTGCCTGGAGGTAGCATGGGAATGCATGGACATGATCTTCGCGGCATGGTTCATGGTCATGATGGGGAGCTCAACTTTCCTCGGGCACCCCAAGCATGTGATCGTGTATGCCCTCCTGATCCTGGCACAGGTCTTCATGGTGATGTATGGCGGCCGGTGCATAGTGAAGCTATGGGCATGTCAAGGCCCGGAGCGGGAGGCCCTGGTTTGGGGTCTGAACCTCGTGATGATGAGATCTATGGTCGATGGCGGCCTGAGAGTGGTTCGTCAATGGCAGCGCCGCTCCCTTGGCATGATGGCAGTGGCAGCAAGGCTGACCTTCCAACATTGGCGGCAGATGCATCGCCAATAGAGCTGGGGGATTGGTTGGCAGTTTGCGGTCCGGTGCTTCGTGATCTATCGCAAGTGTCGGCCAGGTGGTGGAACCTGACTTTGCGGGAAGCCCAATGTTACTACGACCGCTGGAAGACTGCATCGCCCTTGGAGAGAGTCCAGCTGGACCCAAAGTTGCCGGACGAGCTCTTCGATGTCTGGTACCAGAGAACGGAGCAACGGGGAGTGCACCTCCTGCTCAAAGCGATCCCTGGCGACCAGCAGCAAGCGCTGATCACTGCTCGTGAGCTCACGTCCACGGCCCTGTTGTTCAGGCTTCTGGTCCGCTACCAACCAGGCGGAGCAGGTGAGAAATCCATCCTCCTGGCCAAACTCACGGCTTTGGATAAAGCAGCTGGCCTTCCTGAACTGGCAGCTACTTTGCGCACCTGGCGGCGGCATTACGCCAGAGCTGAAGAAATTGGGGCAGTGCTTCCTGATGGCACTTTACTTCTCAAGGCTTTGGAGCCTGCAGTCACTCAGATCGCAGCCTTGGATGCGCAAGCGGCCTTTCGACTGGCGCAGAGCAGGCTGCAGTTGAGGGTGGATCAACAGCCACATCATGCAGGGGTCTGGCGTTTCAGTCAATGTTTGCTGGCGGAAGTGGAGACCTTGACTCTGCTGAACTCCACGCCTACAATGTCCTCTACACCGGTGAAGGTGAAACAGTTGGATGCTCCAGTGAAACAACAAGGGGTTGCTTCTGCGGGGGACAAAGGCAAGGGCACCTCCACTGCAGCGCTCCCGTGCCGGTATTTCAGGTCAGACACCGGCTGCAAAGCAGGAAAAAACTGCAAATGGTCACATGCCTGGGATGGCATTGACGACAAAGCCCAAAGATGTTGGATCTGCGGAGGAAAAGACCATCGCAAGTCCGACTGTAAGTTGAAGTCACAAACCACAGGGAAGCCTTCTCCGACTAAGGATGGAAAGGGCGCTGGTGAGCCAAGTGCTGGCTCAGGGGGAGGAAAGATGCAGCCCGGCTCCAGGTCCAGTGGAGGTCAACAAGCTGCACAGAATCCCGTCAAGTTGCAAGAGATGGAAATTCCGGGCCCTGAGACCGCCTATGCAACGGGAGCTGGTGACAACCAATCGGGGGAGACTATGACAAAAGGAGGTGAAACAGGGGCAACAACAAGTGAAGCATTGCTCCATGAGGCAACACAGCTCCTCAAGTCCCTTCGTGCTCCTCAATTGCGTGTGATAAGGGTGAGTCAGCTTGACTATGACACCAGTGGGTCTACAGTGCTTTTGGACTCCGGAGCAACTCACGCGCTTCGTCCGGCGACGGACATGGTTGAGTGGGAAGCAGCGCAGCCCACACAAGTGACCTTGGCTGAAGGAGTGTCAAATAAACTCCGTCTGAAGCAGGACTCAAAGGTGCTCCTGTCTGCTCCACACGATGCAGAGCTGGACAAATCATGGATTGTTCCGCTGGGTGGCATTGCAGAGTTGGGCTATCGTTTTGAGTGGAAGGGGTCCTACTGTTTGTTGAAAGATGATCATGGCAACAAGCTGGATGTTACAATACAACATGGGTGCCCCATGGTCAACAAGGAGCTGGGACGACAAATGATCGATCGGCTGGAGCGACGTCAGGTGCATTTGGCTCAGAAGGCCTTGCTCATCAAGACATTGTTTGCACAGCCCTCGATGGTTCCTATGGCTCCGCCTTTGTCAACAGAAATGGCCCTCACACTCAAGCTGAAACATCTTCTGCAGGATGTGCCGGATGAGCTCTTGATGAAGGTGATCCCGGACCTCTCGGATCTACAGCAGGTGGCGGATGGGTCGTTGCTGCCATGGAACCGGAGAAAACGAAGACGCCTGGCCCAAGCCAAGCAAATCGTGCTCCATCTGTTTTCCGGTCCTGATGCTCGGTATTGGGAGAAGGCTCTTCAGCAGAATGGAGTTGAGGTGCTTTGTGTTGATCTACAAGCAACAGTGGCAGCTGACATGCACGATGACAATGTCTACCGGTTTTTGTTGGCTTTGGCTGCAACAGGCCGTGTCAAGGCCATTGTGGGCGGACCGCCCTGCCGCACGGTGTCAGCTTTGCGGTACCAGGACGATGATGGTCCAGGTGTGTTGCGGTCTGAAGAGCATCCTTATGGCCTTCCATCCCTTTCAATGGCAGAGCAAGCTTTGGTTTGGGGGGACAGCATCCTCTTGTTCAGAATGTTGGCATTGTATGTGCTATGTGAGGATGTTCGCCATGAACATGAGCCGCAAACTGCCCTGGCCCTTGAGCAGCCTGAAGATCCGGCTCGCTACAGACCTCGTGAAGAAGTGGAGAAGAAAAAATTTATGTCGATTTGGAGGACAAAGGCTTGGCAGGTTTTCTCCGACACCTACCAGATCCGGTTGCTCCACTTCGATCAAGGCCCGATGGGTCACGTGAGAAAGAAACCCACAACCTTGGCAGTCAAGCTCCGTGACATCCATGCCCTGAACGAAATTCGTGGTCCTCCATGTGGTGATGAGGAAGCGGCTCAGGATCGACGCGGCATGCCCTTGCGGGACAGATGTGATCAATCAAAACAATGGGCCGCATGGGCCCCTGGCCTCAAGGTGGCATTGGTGCTTGCGCTTCAAGATCACCTCAACAGGGGCATCGCACCGGCATTGGAAACAGCTCTTCGGCCTTTGGGTCAGGTTGCTTTGGAAAGCTGGAGGCAACACTATCTCCAGGACCATATGCCCGCCAGAAGGGATTGCAAAGAATGTGTCAAAGCTGCTGCAAGGAGCAAACCGCATAGACGGATCACGCACCCTGAGGCCTATACATTGAGTGTTGACTTGTCAGGGAGGATGGTGATTGGTCAAGATCAAAGCCGCCATGACTGCAAGTACATGATGGTAGCGGTGTACACCTTCCCCATCGATGGTGCTGGTCGGTCCCTGGTGGAGAAAGTTGAAGCGGGGGCGGAAGTAGGAATGCCATCGCTGGACCTTGAGGAGTACACCCCAACGGAGCCAGGCGGAGATGACCCGGGTGAGGATTTTCTTCCTGAGGAGGTGGATGAGATTCCGGGGGAGGACCAAACTGACGGCCCGTCACAGGCGCAAGCTGATGCTGCTGTTCGAGCTGGTCGCACTGCCTTCGATGCTTGGCAAAAGGAGGTGGCCTCGGTGCAAGATGTGGCTGTCAGAAACTTGACCTTCGTGGAGGTTCTTCCAAGCCGGGGGGTTCAGCACATCCTTCGAGCCCTCGCCAGGATCTACGCTCGGCTTCGGAGTCTGGGTTTGCCTTTGTATAGGCTCCATTGCGACCGCGCCAGAGAGTTGATTTCGGCACCAGTTCGTCGATGGACATTGGACAGAAGCATTGTGACAACTTTGACTTCAGGTGACTCCTACAAGTCCAATGGCCGGGTTGAAGGCGAGCTGGGAGTGATCAAAAAACATGTCCGGACGATCACGACCACCACGGATCTGGATCTCAACCAGTGGCCCTTAGCTGCCATCCACATCGGCGAACGCCGGCTCCGAGGACAGCTCAGATCTCTTGGAGTCCCCGTTGGACCGCTGCTGAAGTTTGGGGCCAAGGCCTACGCTTTGAAAAAGTCTTGGCAGGATCGCTACCAACCATGGAGGACGATCCGAGATGAGGTACAGGTGCTTGGACCCGCCTTGCAAAGTTCGTTCACCTCCACAAGCTATTATGTGCGGTCAACAGAAACTCAAAGGTACTTCTACACGGATGATGTGGTGATACCAAGTGCTGACCAGCCGGAAGCTGATGATGATCATGTGTACCTGCCTCTTCAACAAGAGCCCTCAGGTTCGGCGGCATGGGAAGGGGACATTCCTCGTCGTCGCTTGCGCGAAAAAACAGCCATCCCACAACTATCCATGCTGGGCATGGAGGGGGAGCCTTGTGCCTATGCTCACAAATGGCCCTGTGCGTATGTCCAAAAATGGCTGGGTTTGCATCGGGATGCCTTCGATGCTCATGGCCCGAATGATAGGCAGCTGGATGCGACTGACTGGAGCAGTGACAGCTGGACTATAGAAACACCTTCAAGAGCATCCTCGAAATCCTCAAGCGCTGGTGGGGAGGGTCCCCCGGGCCGAGAATTGGGGTTGTTGGGGGTGGACAGTCTTGGAGGAGGGGATTTGGAGGAGGCGCCAAACAACTGGGCTGGTGGCTCATACCCAGTGGCCTCACTGCAAAAGATCAGGCCCGGGGGAGCTCGAATCACCAGGCTGCAACTTCTTCGCTCTGTGCAAGCGAACTTGGCGGAGTACGTGAACGAGGAGATCGGGCACGTGGACATGACCAGTGGGGAGCAGGCATGGTACAGTGGGGTGCTAAGCCAAGCGGTGCTGCACAAGTTGGAGGCCGAGGAACAGTTGTTGCAGAACCATCAAGATCAGGTGCAGCTGTGCCAGAAAGAGATGGAGGATGAGTTCCTGGTCACCAAAACAGTGAGCACGAAAGAAGTGATGGATGATTTTGAGAATTGGGTCCCGGCCATTCAAGCGGAGTACACACAGCTCGTCCAAACGAAGGAGGCCGTGCAACAGATCACCAAGAAGGACCTGCAGGCAAAAGCTGAGAAGGAGGGCAAGATCATCGAACTGCTTCCAGCAAAAATGGTCTTCACCAGGAAGGCCGGAGCGGGAGTGAGAAGAGCCAGAGCTGTATGTTGCGGCAACTACTCCGAGACCCGGTTCAGCACAGACTGTTATGCTGGAGGTGCTGATGGTTGCCAGGTAAGAGCTCTCATCCGCACTGCGGCCCTGAAGTCATGGGCGGTAGCGGCAACTGACATCCGTGTGGCCTTCCTCAACGCTCCAAGAAGAGAGGATGGAAAATTGGTTGCTATGGAGGTCCCACATGTGTACAAGCGCCTCGGTCTTGCCCGTGAAGGTGAAGTCTGGCTAGTGAAATTGGCGATGTATGGGTTGACTACCTCGCCACGGGACTGGTCGCAATATAGGGACAGAACGTTGCCGATGGTGAGCTGGGTGCGCATGAAGGAGGATCGAAAAGTCCGCGGCCACTTTGTCAAGACGGCTGACGAGAACCTGTGGCGCCTGGAAGAGGAAGATGTGGTGTCCGGGGAATGTCACTGGACCGGACTGATGTCAGTGTATGTAGATGACATTCTGCTGACTGGAGAAGAGGTGGCCCTGTCGTCAGCTTTGACATCCCTGCAGGCCACTTGGACCACGTCAAGTGTTGAATGGGCTTCACCACAGAATCCTGTCCACTTCTGCGGCTTTGAGGTCAAGACAGATGAAAAGGGTGATGGCTTCCACCTGTCTCAGCAGAAGTATGAACAGGAGATTCTGGCTCGGTGGAATGTGAAGGAGAGCTCAAATTTCCCCAACTTCAAGATCGCGGAGGAGGACTTTGAGGCCCAAGGGGAAACGGACATCAGGCAAGTTCGTGAAGCACAAGCCCTGGCAGGATCTCTCCTATGGTTGTCAACAAGGTCAAGACCAGATCTCGCGCTGGGAGTGGCGGTTGTCAGCCGCATGATGACCCGGAATCCAAAGAAGGCAGTTGAAGTTGCTCACACCCTCCTGGCCTACATCAAGGGCACGCCGGGAGACCTCCACTACACGGGTCAGGTGCATCAAGTTTGGGGTGCGCGTGGGCAATTGAAGATCCCCAGACATGGGAAACTCATTGAGGTGTATGCTGACATCGCCTATGGCACAGGGTCAGGACACCGAAGTTCACAAGGCCTGGCGATTTACTTTGCTGGAGCACCCATCGCTTGGCAGAGCTCTTCGCAACCATTTGTGACCCACAGCACAGCGGAAGCCGAATTGGTGTCATACTGTGAGGCCCTGACATCAGGTCGTGCGACAGAGGCATTGTTGTGCACCATGTGGGGGGAGGAGCTAAAGAACAACACCTTTGACAGGGTGATCTATGGCGACAATGCCGCGGCTATATCGCTGGCCCATGGCAACAGTGCCACATCCTGGAGGACAAGACATCTCCGGGTGAGATCGAATCTGCTCCGGGAGGCCCTGGAAAACAATAGTCCATACCCGGGTGGAGCTTGGAAGCTGATGCACCTAAGAGGCACTGAGTTGGTGGCCGATGGCTTAACGAAACCTCTCTTGGGCCAAAGTTTCCAGAACTTCCTTAGTGACCTGGGCCTGAAGGGAGAGGAAGCCAGCGTGAAGGTCATTGAGATGGACCGTCGACAACCCCTGCTACAAGAGCAGAATGGAGCTGATCGACGACCCCCTCAAGTACATGATCAAGCGGCCGCCGCTCGGGCATTGCTGGCAGGAAGTGTGCTGGTGCGAACGGCTGAAGCTCAAGGGAGTCCGGCGGAGGATTCAACAGTTGACGCCCTTTGGATCTGTGGCCTGATTTTGATTGCGATTGGGGCAATCTGGGTTGGCAGCACGATCTATGCGTCGATGCATTGCTGTCTGAGGCGGTTGCATCAGGTGACCATCAAGCCTCGGAAGAAGCAGGGCTCCGATGAAGATGAGGAAAAGGAGAGTTCAACGTCAGCTGATGAAGATGGAGGGGCTGATGTTTTGGTGACAACACCGCAAAGTTTGAGGACGCGAAACCCTCAAGCCCAGAGTGATGAAGCCACTATGTCGAGCAGAAGCCCTATGACCCTGCCTACAAGGAGGCGATCGGGCCCAGCAGATGGACCTACGTCCGTGCCTACCAGGAGACGATCGGGCTCGGCAGATGGCTCTACATCCATGCCTACTCAGAGGCAATCGGGCTCAGCAGACCGCTCAGTGTCCAGTTCCCGAACAAGCAGGGATGTGGCTGAGGCGGCATCTAAGGCCGCGGGTGATGCTGAAGAGGCGGCAGTGAGCGCTCAACTGGCCGCCCGAGCTGCTGACAGAGCAGCCGCTAGCGTGGAGAGAGCCTCAATGATCCTCCACGGTGCAATCCAGGGACCGATGAGCATGCCTTCATCAAGCTCAAGGGCATCGAAAGAACCCGAGAATCCCTGGAACAGGTTTCAAAAGCAGCACGCCCGAAGGGGCTGGACGAAAGAAAAGATGAGAGCGGAGTACTACAAGGCAAAATGCCAGTTTACACCGCCTTGAGCCGAGGCATTTTGCCTGAAAAGGCTACAGCTTTTTCGTCAAGGACGAAAGGGGGAGTCCGAAGGATTCCAAACGAACAAACGGTGAGACCACCGAATCGAAGGCATTTTGTGTCAAGAAGAAAAGAGCGCGTCAGTCCACAAGACAGTAAACCCTATATATACATCACCCATCATAAACCCAATAAGTATACAGTAAAACGTTTTGTGAATCCATAAGGGGTGTCCAATCCCATTAAACCCCACCACGGGACCCTGCCCCATACCGCCTGAGTCAGGCGTGATGACCGGCGCTGCGTGATCCGACCCACCGGTCGAATCTCGTCCACCTGGTGTGCCGGGTCGGTCAACCGGGCGCTGCTCTGGTCGCTACGGCCATGAGAGGTTCGATGGCACCAGTTACCCCAAGTGCCAGGTGGTGCTTTTATAAGGACCCCATGGAACAATTTGTGCCATCGAACCTCTGAAAGCACTGCATTTGGATGCGAGAACCCCCCTTCAAGTGATCACCTAGCTACTTCTTCCTCGACACCTTGAAGCTTCTATGGAGTCTATATGCATCTAACTGTGCATCTATCTACCCAGCAGGAGTTTCACTCGGCGAGGTGCATCCTGCAGTGCAGCGTAGGCAAATCAACTGATCCTCCATTTGGGGTCTGCTATGCTCTCGTTCCGGCTGCTGTGGCCATGGATTTTAACAGCTATATATATATATAATGTGTAAAATGATGTAACAATGGTCCTCCGAACTGGGGTCTCATCAAGAAGCTGGTTACTCATTTCAGCCTTATCACTTTATCCAGACGAGAAGTCGGTCTGAATAGCACACTTTGTGATGTTCACCTCCCTCTTGCATCCGGGATGGAAGAAAAACGTGCCTCTTTTGGAGAACGGGCCATGTCTTTTCAGGCCGATCCCTTGAACCAACGCCTTCTGGCCGCCTCTTAGACCGGCCGACGCTCTGCTCTTGCAAGGAAACGACCCTCACGAGAACAGTGCCGTGATCTATGAGTTTCTATGAGTCTCCCTTGGCCCAAGTGGGTTTTGAGGAAGAGAGGTTCACCATGCCTGTACCGTGCACATCGGTCAATCAGAATCTGTCAACCCATCTCTCTTCAACAGGGGAGGCAGTGCCCATTCACACAAGACATCCTCCAAAAAATCTGGCTGAAGAAACCATTAGCGTTCTCATCCTTCAAAGGTTGCAAACACTGCCGTTCAAACCGCCGTGTCAAAATACATCTAAACTCGTGCTCTGCTTAACCCAGGACCATCCAATCTATGTCATGGTCCCGATCTTCATCCAGAGAAAGTAACTAACTAGCCTCTGCTTCAGCATCGTCTGCCGCGACGAAATCCCTTCTGAAGTGTCGAAAGTTCTGTCTTGTGGTTCTGGGTGTGTTAGAAAGCTGACTCTTTGTTCGTTCCTTCATCTGGCTAAACCTTCTGCCTGCTGAGGCTGCAGTTTTGTAGATGGGTTTTGCTGTTTGGTTCCGGGGAAGGTTGTACCAACCCCGTCTCTTGACGCGCACCAAGTATGTGTTTAACACCCATTTCATGAGGGAAGGTGTAGTTACACCAAGCCACGCAAAACCACAGAACATCGGCTCTCATGCGTCAGGGCCGTGGGTGGAAGGGGATTCCAGGTCTGATTCATGTCTTGCGTCGCTTGTCCATGGTTCTGTCCGATGCGTCGCTTGTTCAGCCAGCTATGGGTACCATACTCGGCCGTGCCCTTCCTCCAAAGCAGCTTGAACCAAAGTCGAAGCAATGACCTGTGCATTCATGGGCTGCATGATCCTGATAGCATAAACCCTAAGAGTGGAAGCACTCGTGCACGGCTTGTGTGCCTGCCACGGCTATGCTTGTTCATGACAATATATAGATAATATATATAATATGTATACTGGGTATATATATATATATATCAGAGCGCCATCTCCGCTGTTCCATATTGTTTCATGAAACATTGCTCCCGCCGTCCTTTCACACCATCACAGAAATAGCCTGCACCTTGCCAAACCTTGGGTATATAGCTCCCAATCCCTGGGTCCAATGGATGATGATGGTTCAGTTTGTCTAGGCCGACGTTCTTGTTTACCGACTGGTGCAGGTTTCCTAAGACACCCCGGCATCGCCAAACCCTGCAATCGCAGTAGTTTTGCTCAACCTGCACTGAGGCGCAGTCCGGCCGAGGTCACCAAAAGCCGCGGTTGCCAAGACGTCCCACGGCTCAGGCGTTGCCGCACGCTCAAACGTGCCAAGGCCAGCCTGGCTCAGGAGGGGGTCGGTGCGAGTCAGTTCAACCAGAAGCCAGCTATAAACATCCAACCGAATCCAGCCTGAATCGCCCAAACCTGGGGTTTCCACGATGATCCAAAATGATAGTCCCTGTATCGTACACAGTGGTAGAAGATGGTAGCAGGGAAAGTTGACGGACACACCAGAAACTTCAGGAACATCTACGGCTGTCCACCGGCCCAAATATCTTGCCGCATGAACATGCATGAACTATACCAAAAGTAATGCAGGTAAGCTGTAAGCTTACTGAAATTGCTGGTGCATCCCAACGCATGAACTTCATGCAGGGACGTCCCTGCCTGCTTTCCCGCGTCACCGACTTCCTCGTTTCGCCGTGTTCTCGGCCTCTGCGCCTTGTTCTCGGCCCCCAGGAGGAAGCGAAGGCTTCGCTGGAGTTGCACTGCAGCCGACACCTGGCCGTGCTGCGGGTGGAGCGAGGGCGTTTTGGGGTTCGGCCTTATGGAGGGACACAAGAAGGGTCGGCTCCGGTTTGGCCAGCTGGTCTTCATGTTCTGGTGACTGATCAAGAATACCCCCGCAAAATATATGGAGATGTACATTCCAAACAGGGGGGGGTCCGAATCAACAGTCTTACAATGTCCTACGATGTCTTACAGATATGGTATGTCTTTTCCAAAAGGATTTGACGTCGTGCGGGGCCTACAACGACTACTTATAAAGGACATCAAACCAAGTAAAGGGAATCCGTTGCAAAAAAAATAAACATTGAACAGACACAAACAACCTTGACGCAAATCGTTCATCATGGGCAGTCAGGAACATCTGGATCCACAGGCGAAAACAACATGGCAAGCCGCAGGTTAGTTTCTGATTCAGTGTCCAAACATGTATTGCTTTCACTTGTTCATACTATAGGTACTATTGTAAAGCCACCACGAATGGTCAACAAACGAACTCAGTCCAGCGCCATCCACAACTCCCCCCACCTCCCATGGTGGAGCAGGAGCACCGTTCGCACCCAGGGGTGCACCAAGAGCAGCACTCTTCGCCTGCCGGTGGAAGGTGTCGGTCGGGCAAGGAAGCTGGGAACAAACATGTCCAAAACCGTTGGCTACTGAAGCTTCCACACTTGGAAGTCCACGTCTGCCGTGTATCTTGAGATCTGGAAAACGGAATACGCCCGCGCATACTGGATTTCCGGCACTCGGAATCGCTGTTTGTTTTCCCCCTTTTTGGGGTTTTCTCCCAAGTGATGACATCAGCCACACTGGGGGTACACCCTTGAGGTCTGGAGCTCGGCACGCCTCTGCCTCATCCTCTAAGCTGAAGGCTTTCATGAAGGCCTCTAAAGAAGGCACCTCACCTGACATGCACACGTGGCATACTGCCATGTAATGCCCAGGTGATTGCAACCCTGAGATCCTGAAACTCAACAGCTGGACAGCAACTGAGGATGTTGACAAATCTGCAGAATAGTGGATGTGAAGTGAAGCGAGGCACTAAGTGAGGTAGACTTAGAGAGTGATACACCTCATCGGTCGTCGGTGAAGGTTTTGTACGGAGGCCAAGAATAAAGGGGCCCAATGCATTGCACAGATCATCATATTATCTGCCCCCCTTTGCATGGTTTGCACATGTTTGCAGGGAAAGGTGGAACAAAGTGAGTCTCTCAGGTCTCTCAAAGCCCCGTCTCCAAGCGTCGTCTCCTCTCGCCTTCATCTCCCAAATCCAAGGGCTCGGCCTGAAGCGAGCTTGTGGAGGCGGGGGTTCGGCTCTGTTGACTGTCAAAACGCTTGATGCTCTTTATGTTGTCGTGTTCGGGTGGTGGATTGCTCAAAACAATGGGTCCAGTGGCGAGGAACAAGGAGAATTCGACTGGTACGAAGATCCTTTCGCAGAAATAACATGTTAAAGAAAGGTGCGGTGCTAAAGAAAGTATACCTAGTCGAAACATTTTTGTCATTCAAATGGCGACCTGAATTGTATTGTATGGGGCCGTAAAGGGGCTATATAGATGATACTAGAATGGATTCATCTGCAAATTTTGGCTCCCCCAGGTGGGCGTCCAAGATGGGAAATGAATGTTCCACTGTTCCACAATGTTCTCACCAATGTGTTGGAGGGTTTCAGGATCTGCCCATCCAACAACCCAAGGGACTACCCAACCTCCTGTCACCCAGATCTCACAGGCACCTCATGTTGACGCCGCCGCATCACTTGTGGCAGCAAGGCACAGGCCAAGCGGCCTGAGAGCACATGGGCCTCAGTGAGAGTCCGATCACTTCAGGGTTCGATTGATATTGACGTCTGGTGAACTCGGATTGTGGACTCAAAGTCCATGAAAACGGATTGATGTTGAGAACATTGAATTTGGATGAACTTCAGGTGCAAGCAACCTTCACAGGGCCTCGCTTGGAGACCTCGAGCGAGAGCCTCAAGAGGGGAGGCTGGTAGGCATCTCTCTGGAATTTGTGCGGTGTCTGTGAGCGCACGGCCGCACGGTGGGAATTCCAATCCTGGAAGTGTGCCAACGAACACCCCTCAAAGGCAGGTCTTTCCCTTCACTCCAAATCTCGGACCCTGCGAACGAGCATGTGCAATTTGCCAGCAAACCCCTTGTGGAATCAGATCGACTGAGTAGCTAGCCTGGGCCACTACAAAGGCGCAAGGTACGACGTGTCGCATCGTTCGAAATCGTGGGAAACACGTCCACTGGGGCCCCAAGCGCCCTTGGTCGACAGCAATGGGCCGTCCCAATAGCCAGCAGCCATTGATCTGATGGCAGGAACTAAAACTCATCAACTGGAGATTCTCTCAGTTCCACCTTGAAAAAGCGTCATATAAAAAGATTTGTGTTCTCATTTTCCACCTTTTCCACCAGTTCAAGACTCCTGAAGTGTCTACCAGCTGGACTTGCCACGTCTGGCAGACTTGACTTTCTTCTCAGCCACCAGAAGCTCCACACCAACTCCCATCGCATGCGCGGTCCCCGCACTTCCGACCTATGCCCTCCTATACGCAAGGCCTGCCTTGGGCCATGCGGCAGCAAGGCGCCCGAATTCACGTAGGCCATCGGCTGGGTGGAGCTCCACTGGGCCAAAGCACGATTCAAGTCTTGGCGCCTCACAGATCGTGCACGGCGCCCAGACGTGGTCGCCGGTCGGTGGCGGGGCGTAGCTTTGTTGGGTGGTGCAGTTGGGGAAGATGTTGGTGGGACGTAGTCCAGGTATGTCCAGGTGAGTTTGGAGGTTTGGAGGAGTTATGATGCCTTCTTTCCTGTTTTTTTCTCCGAGATTCTGCAAGAGCTTGCACGGGTGGATGGGTATGTAATCCGAGCAATCCGTAATCCCTAGTAATGAATCCGCATTCCAGGCGGTGTTGGTAGTGGTTCTTCTTCCTCTCCATCGCCCTCTCAAGAGTTTAGCCGTTAGCTAAAGGTAGTATGGGTTTAGTGGCTCTGGTCTGGTGACTATAGCGGGTTCATCCGATTGATGGCCCCATTGGCCCCCAAGGAGCCAATCACCCAACTGCTTGGCTTGGCTCCATTTTGGCCAGGTTGATTGGCTCCTTGGAGGAATCTGAACTTCCATTGCTATCTCTCCATTGGCTTGGAAAGCACTCAAACACTTCAAGCGTGAAATTAGGCAATCGTCCAAAAGACCTTTCGTCTTGAGCGGCAGAAGTGACTGCATTCGTGGGTGTTACGCTGTGTGATCGCAACTCTTTCACCGCAACCTGCAAGTCCAATAGTTGCTCAACCATGCAAACAACCTTATCTTGGGATAGCTTGGGATCAATGAAACTGAGTGTTTTAGATGTCGTTGGAAGGATTCTTTAGCACCGTGTTTGATCAAAACCACTTTGACAAGGATCTCTGGAAGCGACGAGGGAACTTCCTGTGGTCGTCTCAAGGAATTCGTCAAAGCCCGCCTGGTCGTCAAAGCAGCGCCCAGCATCGAGGCTTGCTCAGCGGCCCGACCCGCATCGGGCACTGCCATCATGGCCACGATCGTCTCAGGGGCTGCCTCGGTCGTGGAACAGCAAAAGCTAGCGTTCAACTGCCCCCCCCAGGTGGCCTTCCGTTCACCACAGAACATCATAGAAACTATCATTATTATAATTGTTATCAAACAGTTTCAAGATGTTGGATTGGATAGTAAATATTCAATGATCAATGATGTTCATGAAAGGTTCCTCTAGGTTTCACCTGCCCCTCTACCTCCCTTCCCCTCTCCAGAATGCCAATCCGACCTTCACGGCCTCCAGCGCCAAGGTCTGCAGGCTGCGAAGGACTTCCGGGACCGCCCCGTGGAGGCTGAGGTCACAACCTGAGGACAAACCGATCCAGAAGAAGGAGAAGAATCCGAGGAGGGGGAAGAAGAGGAAGAAGAAGACGAAGAGTATACGGACGATGAAGAATATGACGATGATGAATACGACGAGGAGGAAGAAGAAGAACTCTGAACAGTGATTCAAAAAG
>JAODVM010044113.1:0-18385 GCA_025400095.1 Phenganax marumi
CAAGGATAAAATCAAATTATCAAATAATTTAGTCAGTTGATCACGAGGGTATCCATATAATTTGCATACTCTTAAAAATTAGAAATTACTAAGAAATTACTAAGAAAGTATAATGACCAGTAATTTTATCCACGTTAGTCAAGTTTTTGTAAGACCGTGCGCGACATCAACACATTTTTCACCCAGTTGTCCCTGGTAAATTTCTAAAGCTCGTTGATAACAGTCGTTGATAATTTTTTATATATGCCAGTGTAATTTCAAACACATCAACCAGATTAATGTGTGAACAAGCTGCGTAAACGTGCTGTTCTGCGAATTTTGAGTGCTCGGTGACGATAATCCATTGCTTTTTCATATTCGCCAGTAATCTCATACACGTTACCCAGGTTACTGCAAGACCGTGCTACATCAACATGTTTTTCTCCGAGTTGTTCTTTTAGAATAATAAGTGCTCGTTGATAATAATCCACTGCAATTTCATATTCGCCAGTAATTTCACACACAGTACCCAGGTTATTGTAAGACTGTGCAACATCAACATGTTTTTCTCCGAGTTGTTCTCTTTGAATAGCAAGTGCAAGCTGATTATAATCCATTGCTTTTTCATATTCGCCAGTAAATTCACACAAACTACCCAGGTTATTGTAGGACTGTGCAACATCAACATGTTTTTCCCCGAGTTGTTCTTTTTGAATAGCAAGTGCTCGCTGATGATAATCCCTTGCTTTTTCATATTCACCAAAAATTTTATAGACACAACCGATGTTATTGTAAGACTGTGCAACATCAACATGTTTTTCGCCGAGTTGCTCTTTTTGAACAGCAAGTGCCCGTTGAGAATAATCGACTGCTTTTTCATATTCACCAACAATTCTGTACACATTACCCAGGTTATTGTAAGACCGTCCAACAATATCATGTTTTTCTCCGAGTTGTTCTTTTGCAATTGCGAGTGCTCGCTGATGATAATCCATTGCTTTTTTATATTCGCCAGTAATTCGACACACATTACCCAGGTTATTGTAAGACTGTGCAACATAAACATGTTTTACTCCGAGTTGTTCTGTTGTCATCGCAAGTGCCTGCTGATGATAATGGATTGCTTTTTCATATTCGCCAGTACTTTCACAAAGATAACCCAGGTTATTGTAAGATATTGCAACATCAATATGTTTTTCTCCGAGTAGTTCTTTTTGAATAGCAAGTCCTCGATGATGATAATCCATTGCTTTTCCATAATCACCAACACTTTTATACACAGAACCCAGGTTATTGTAAGACAAAGCAACATCAACATGCTTTTCTCCGAGTTGTTCTTTTCGAATAGCAAGTGCTCGCTGATGATAATCCATTGCTTTTTCATATTCACCTGTACTGTCATAGACACAACCCAGGTTATTGTAAGACAAAGCAACATAAACATGCTTTTCTCCGAGGTGCTCCGTTTGAATAGCAAGTGCTCGCTGATGATAATCCATTGATTTTTTGTATTCACCTGTACTTTCATACACACAACCCAGGTTATTGTAAGCCAGTGCAACGTCAACACCTTTTTCTCCGAAATGTTCTTTTAAAATTGCAAGTGCTCGCTGTTGATAATCGATTGCTCTAACATATTCACCAGTGGTATCACATACACCACCCATCCTGCTGTAAACAGCAGCAAGATGAATATCATTTTTCAAACCTTGAGCCAGGTGAAGGCTTGAATAAAAAAAGAGGAGGGAAAGGTCTAGCTTCAAACACTCTCTTAAAGTGTCACCAAAGAAAACATACATTTCTAACATTTCATAAGTATCCGTGGAAGAACAACCTTTCAGATAAAATTGCTCATGCTCTCGATAGAGCTTCGTAACCACTGAAATGAATGCCTTCAAATGTGGAACTAATTTTGCTTTATCACTTCTATCTTTGAAATGATACAGAGCTCGAACAACATTCTGCATTTGCCATTTAACATCAGTGCATTGCTTTCCTGCACCTCTTGTAGGGAAAACATGTTTTAACTTAGTTGCTTTATCGGTCTGACGAAACACTTTAATAACTTCGTGGACAACACGATGCAATCGGATGTCACGATCTTCATTTTCGGCTGGAAGAAACAATGAGCATTGTTGTATCGCAAGAAAAACTTCCTCTTGATCAAAATTCTCGTCCACAAGCTGAATGTACTTGGCAAAAAAATCAAGTGGCATCGATTCAAAAGAAACAAGTGACAAAAACTGGAAAGCGTGTTTCAAATTGGAGTCATTTCGGGCACACTTTTCAACAGCGAGAAATACAGCGGCTGTCATGGTGGAAGTATATGCTGGGTTAATATCACAGAGTTGTTTTTCAGTGATCTGTCTTTTCCCGTTCTCCAGCTTTTGCAAATATTCGTGCCACGAAAATTTGCTTGTTGCCTCGATAACTCTTTTAAAGTACACAGCAGCCGCAGCTATTGCCAAAGGCTGACGATCCAACTGCTCCGCAACTTCGTCCAACAATTGATCATCACCACCAGATCCGGATAGAGAGGACAGAAGATGGCGGCTTTCAACGTCACTCATACCGCTACTGATCGAAACATGCTTGGTGAGCAAACTGTCAGACGGGACGTGATTCCTGTTTTGCAATGTCACAATAATTTGACCATTATTCCAAACGTCCTCGCTCGTCGGAGGAAGAAGAGGCGAGATAATCTTGAGATTTTCTACATTGTCCACCACAAGCCACCATTTATTCCAATTTCTAATTCTCGTTGTTATCAGCGCAGTGAAATCCTTAATCTTTTCTTCTTTTGTCTTGGTTGAACTTAACATGTTGAACAGCATACTTTCATCGCAATTCAAGCGTCGTGCAAAATCTTCATACGAGCTGAGCAGAGAGTCGAAGTCTTTACCATTCAATGTCATAACAAATGTTGGTTCTTCAGACCAATTCACGCCCTGCCAAATATTCTCACAAACCTGCCTGGCGAGTTGAGACTTTCCACTTCCAGGATTTCCAGAAATGTAGAAATACGTTAGCTTACCTTCATCGCGCAGCTTTTCCAGATCTTCACTAATTTCTCTTATTTTCTCAGTACGGAGAATAATGTCGTGGGCAGGCTTTAGAGGAAACACTTGAAAAGATTTATAGCGATTCCTTTCCGCTTTAATTCGAGTAATTTCATTAGTTGCAAGACCAAGAGCCTTGAATGCATTTTCAACATCAGTCGTCATCGCTTGAAAGTCGGTGTCAGAGAGTCTTCCTTCCGTAGCGTGCTTGATTTCATTTCGTATCTTTCTTAGATTGTCCACTTCACTTCTTATTGTTGCATTTAAACTTGTGCTACCAATGGAGTTGGAAAAAAGAATCGCATCAAAGAGCACAGTACAATCCCACTTGGTCGTATCTCCATTTTGAAATTTTGACTGGTACATATTTTTATTTGGTCTTTTTCGCGTTTGTTCCAAGTTATATAACTGCTGGCCACTAACACTGGTGTCATCCCATGCTCCGAGCTTAGCTTGGTAACGGCTGTCCCATTCTTGTTTAAAAATTCGCCTCAAACCTTCGCTCAGTACCTCGCTTACAATATTGTCCATAAAAATGAAGTTTCTTTTTTCTTCTTTTTCCCACATGATGGAAGACATTTATCTTCCTACAGAATACAAAGTTTAAGTTTTTCGGGGTCACAGCAAAAACAGCACTACTTTGTCATGATATTGCGATACTCAACGTGGTTTTAAAGCGATAAACAGCACAGTAAATTAAGACAATAATCTTTAGTAGTAGGTCAAATTCTATAACAACAATCGTCAGCAAAATGACTTGTGAGATGCCTCATATGTTTATCAGAATATCGAGAAACATTTCGAGTATTTATCCCGCATGCATTACGGTATGCGCGAGTCCACATAAATTAAGAGTTTATGTTTTATTGTTTTGCCTGACATTTCGAATTTAGAGTTGCATCAAGTACGTAGTATGTTACAGCTTTATGAAATACTAATATTATGACGAAAAAATTCGAAAAGTTCGCGTTTTCGCGATTGGCTTTATGCCAAGTTGGCGCTTGGAGCTTTTTACCCTATTGTACTGGATGTGGTTACAAAAAGGACTGAATTATAAAATACCACTTTGGCAAAATCACATTTTTGCATCAGTTTTGTGTAAAATGCCGACAAATATCGCCATAAAAGCAGCTTCTCTGACATATTTGTCTATCATATCGCAAGGGCGAAGTCGGGAAAACGAGCTGTTTCAGTGCAGCAGGTTTTGGTTACTTTTGCAAAATATTTTGTTTCATTCAATAACCGTCGTTGCAACTTTAACAGCATACATAATTGCTGCCGATAGGCAGCAGCATTAATCTTGGCCATTAACGGCGTTACCAAGCCGCTCTCCGACGTATATTACCTGGACAAAATGTCGATTTTATAGAAATGACGAGAAAATGAGCAAAGAATGACAATGATTCCGAATGTAATTGAAAAAATAAACTGAATTTTGAAACTTCACAAAGCTCTCCTTCCTGCCTTTTTCAACCATTCGCGGCCAAACTTTGCAATTCCACTACACCTACTATGTTCTGTCAACCCAATGTTTACAAACAAAACCCTTCTAACCATAGGAACACAATAGTCAAAGGATCTTTTATGTTGGATTTTATTTTAATCCACTTAACTAGATTTTTATGATTGTTGTTTTGAAAATACCCTGAATGGCAACAGAGTACAAAATATACAATTTTACATGTCTACCACATTGGGCCCGAAATATTTCAGTTGGAGGTACCTTGGTAGATTAATGCGTAAAGTGCTTGTAGCTTGTTTCCGAAGACATTGGAACGCTCTGCCATGCAGACACCTCGCAAAATGTTAGTTTGAAATATACTATGAAACGATTTCCATTGCAAAAATGGGCCAAATTTTACTGAATTCCTCTAGCCACATTACAACTTCACATTCGCGTTTTGCTTGGAACCACGTTCATAATTATAAACTTTAACATCTCCATCAAAACTGCAATTACTTCAACAACAATATTCACAATGCACTAGCAAGCTTTGAGATTTTCGTGTTTGTGAAACATGATAAGATATGTAGATACACGTTTTACAATTTAAGCAAGCTTTAAACCAGATATAATTACCAACCCTAGTTAGAATATATAATTATGAGTAGTCATGCGCCACACAAACACAAACATAATATCAAGTACAAACCTTAATTTCTACACCGGCACTTTAGAATGCTCATTCACATGTTTTACTCGTCGCGTCTGGAGCATAGACACACGTAATATAGATTCTTTGAACAAGTTTCAGCGGCGAACCTTCCGTGAGCATCGCGATGTTTCAGGGAGGAATTTTCCCTTTGATGACTGATTGAAGTACACGACGTCATTTCTTGTACGTGACATCTGATCTAAAACGGTTACTGGACAACGTTTTAACAAAAGTTACCGAAAGTTACGGCACACAACCGTTCTATTGAAGTCTTCTGTCTAGCGTCTAAATGTCGCTAAAACGGATTTCATAATAATCGGGTCTCATCAACGATTACTTGTACATAGTAACGAACACAATAGCATAGAAGTTGGCGGTAAGGCAATATAGAGCGTCAATGAAACGAAATCTTTAGGCCTTACAAGTCGATGGGCACCTTACTTCGGCAAGGCATTTCGAGAATATTTCCACAAAAAGAGCGTCAGCTATGAGAGCTCTTGAACAGGTACGCCAATTTATAGGTACAAGCCTTGCTCTGACAATTTATGGAGCATCAATTCAACTGTATTTTGATTATATTAGCTCAACTTGGGATGGTTACAAGGGTCATAACCAAATCACGATATGATGCTAGTTCCTACGACTGGCCATTTTAGTAAGCTAGGCTGGGATAAGGATCTTCCGACATTTGTTTCTTGCTGTATGTATAAAATAGTATTTCGGGTGGCGAGAAACGCCAAGAATTTGCAACTTTCAACGGCGAGTTTGGCCGTAGTACACCAGATCATTACTGGGTTAATAGCTCAGTGCTACAAAATACAACAACAACTCATCGCTGATAGTCGTGAATTTCGTTCTATTAAATCGTAATTCGTTTGATACAGCAAAATCTAATAACTTATTTTAGTTTATAGTTTAAAACAGCAGTTTAAAAAGTGTATAGCTGTGGAAATAAAGTGTTGATCGTGGGTTACATGCCGCGCTCCTATTACCGTCACCATTAGTGCAGGCAAAATATTCAATATTTCGCCGCGAAGCACGTGTCCGATTGGCAATTTCAGCGAAAACGGGGATGCGTGCTCATGAATTAGTTTAACATTTTAGTTGAAATATGCACGAGAAATACCTGCAACCCCCCCACCCCGGAAAAGTTTACACTATGACTGTATGACTGACTGTCTGACTGACTCATGTGAATTTTCGCCCCTGATCACAATAATGCAAAGTTTCGAAGAAACTTTGCACTAAAAAGAGGGGAATCCGAACACCGTAATTAGCTATTCACAAACGTGTAGCTATAATCTAACAGTTGCAAAACCATAAACTTTAAAATTGATCAAACAGAGTTTTTGTGACGAACTTTAAAGCCATGAAACTTTGAAAATCACCAAAAATGCAGTATTATTATTATTACTACATTGTTTCACATTTAGTTGCTACAAGAGCTAAATTAGGAATCAGAAATTATGATGAAAAAAAAACGCTTCCATTAAAGTTTACATCAAAAAATACTGTAAAACTATAACAAGCTAATTTAGCTATATATTTACAACAATCAAATACAATAATATAAAATAATCATTAACTAAGAATCTAAGCCAATATAAAAGTACTAAGGATTTATAAAATTAGTGAGGAAGTACGAAATATGACATGGCTCTATTATGCAAGATATTAAAACAAATAATCACAGAATTTAAAAAATCGATGATAAAACAGAAGAATCAAATAAGGCGGGTTCACTGATCACTTTTTCATCCCAGGTGTTCAAAAATTTCCAAATATTTAAAACATGTAAAACTAAATAGCTTCATCTTTTCCTTATAAGTTTCTTGCTTAGACCAAAGTTTACAAAAGTAGACGGTGACGCTTAATCTGCAACCAATCTAATATCATCAAAATCACAAAATCACGATATGACGCTAGTTCCTACGATCGGCCTTCTTAGAACGCTAGGTTGGGATAACTATTTAACACCCCAGAAAAAGCATAGAGCTATACAGATGTTAAAATCGTAAACGAATTAACACCGCATTATCTCTATCTGTGCGAATTGTTCAAAGACCGCTTTGTGCCAAAATGGCGAGCGAAGTATGGTAAATGAGGTTTTAGGTATACCGGAGCAGCGTTGTGGATTAACTTGATTGCCTCAAATGTACGAGCAATATGCTCTCTCAAGCAATTCAATAGAGAAATTGACAACTTCTTTCCATAAGTAAACGGGCTCCTGCACGGCAATCTTGTACATCAGTTCATGTTGTAGTATTTTAAAATTCTAAGTGGAAATTGTCCGTGCATATATGTTCCTAAGCGTAAGTTATCCGTCACCTAAGTGCTTTGTACCACACTGTAGATTTCAACCGTATTTAAATAAAGTTTTCGGCGATTGATTGGTTGATTGATTGGCATATGACATTGTCGTTAATTTGGTTTAATGACGTGTCTTAACTGGAAATTAATCGCACATTGTTACCAATTCCTAGTCTGATTAGTAAAACTGATGCAACATAGCAAAACCTTACAATGCACAACCCAAATTTTAGCCTAAAATATCTAGTATAACGTCAGATATTAGATTTGGCGGTTCTTCTTGAAGTGGACTCAGTTTTTCACTATATTTAAGTTATCTTACATTTTATTGTATTCTCCATTAGAAGTTGTCGGTGCCATGTAGCAAATCATTACGATTCCAATAACTGGCCAAATACCCCAAGACCCATCATTGTTTAAATTTGCTTGTTCTTCGAGTCTCTTCTTTTTTGCTTCTTTTGCCTCCTTACACATTGCGGCAAGTCTCTTGCCGGCTTCTACTTTCTTCGGATCTTTGACTTTGTCCTTACGGTCCTGCACAGTGATAACTGGAGGATTGTTCTGAGTTGTTGTTGTGATTACTGGCTGGTTGTTCTGAGTTGTTGTTCGGATTACTGGTGTTGTTGTTGAGGTGTCTGTCATTTATTTATAGGTAGAATTTAAGTAAACTTCACTCTACCTAAATATGTCTACAAGTTATCTGTTGTTAAGTAAACTCAAGAAAATTTCAATTAGTTTCAAGATCACCTGGTAAGTAAACCCAAGCAAACTTTAAGAAGTTTTTACATTATCTGGAATTTACTTAAATTTTACTTAAGATCATCTACAAATTATCTGTTAAGTAATCTCAAGCAAATTGCAAGTAGTCTCAAGATTATTTGTCAAAGAAACTCAAGCAAATTTCAAGTAGTTTCAAGATCATTTGTTAAGTAAACTCAAGCAAATGTCAAGTAGTTTTAACATCATCTCATACGTAGGGTCTATGAAGATGAAATTTTTACAAGCAAAAATACATTGTAATTCTACTCTAAAGGTCATGAGCACGATAAACATGCACATGCCCAATTCTCGGGAAAAGTTTTAACGCAGAAAATAGACGATTGCAAATGGCATTACATCTTTAGATATATTCTGCACTTTGTGTGCGCGAAGCGGCTTGCCACCGGAGTTTCAGCCTCACTAGTTTTGTACTGTATTAATTTCTTTTGCTACTCAAATCAAAGATTTCTTCGGTCGTGGTGTTGGATAAAGTCAAACAGAATAACACATACACACATGCATCATGAAACTTAGCTACGAAGATCAACAAAATAGCTAAAAGATCTCAATTTCGTTAAGCACAATGAACAATAGAGTCTTTACAGTTTTCGTGGGCTTCTCCGGATTATTTAAATTTCTGGTAGAACTTTTGAACGAAGCATAAACTTTACCCTTTTTTAAAATTGTATTTAGCTATATATTCGTTCTCTTAATGTAGCTATAATGTTCGATTTCTACCCACCTCTGGGTTATTTCCGTGTTTTTTGAACAAGACATTGCGTAATTATATAATGTTCAAAACAGTTCTATAAATCCTTCACTTAAGATTCATGATGTCAATACGTCGATGATCGTCACTGATTAAATATAATAAGTGAGCCATAGCAATTATGCTATTCCACACGGGTCTACCGCCGTAAAATACTCGTCAAAGATTAGAATACCTGTATATGGTCGTTTTAAAGCTGTTTTTACCAAAAAACAGCATTAACGTTTTATTTCATTCATAGCCTGTTGTGCTTTTCAAGCGCTTAAAAGTTTAAACTCTTCAAGTTTAAATTTTTAAATTTAAACTAGAATCGTTAAATTTTCACGCGCTTAACAGTTTAAACTCTTCGAAATTTACAAACGTAGATTTTACCGCAATTCAATGACTTAAAAGCGTACCCATGAGATTATGGAAGCGCGAAAGTAGAAAGCACGCCTTTCACTGAATGTTGACCTCACTTCAAACTCGAGTATACTCGAGTTTGAAGTGAGGTCAACATGGCTTTCGCGTCCCGGTTGGCGAGCAAAAATAGTACACTAAGTTTGAAAATGTTGAACGCGGTTCTCCTTTACAGTCTCTCACTTCAAGCTTCTAGTTTTCAGTTCACCAGAAATTATGTACATGCACAATATCCAAATTATTGTAAGCATCAGCAGCATCGACATGTGTTTTACCCATTTGGTCTTAACGAATATGAAGCGCTCAGTGATGATAGTACTTAACTTTTCCACATCCACCAGTAATTTATACACAAGACGAAGGTTGTTTTAAAAAGTAGCGACATCAACATAATTTCCACCCTGCCGTTTTTTACAAATTTCTAGCACTCGTTGACGGGAAGCCTTTGCTCTCTCCATTTCACCGCTACGGTGATACCCTTCACAAAAGTTATCGCAACAACTAGTGACATCAAAATATTTCTAACCAAGTTGTTCTTTTATAATTTTTTCTCTTTGAAAATAATATTTTGCTTTTTCATAATCACCAGTCATTTCAAACAAATTACCCAGGTTGTTGTAAGAAGCAGCGACATCGACATGTTTTTCACCAAGTTGTTCTTTACGAATATCTAGCGCTCGTTCATAGTAATCCTTTGCTTTCTCCATTTCACCAGTATGTCTATACACTTCACCAAGGTAATAATAAGAAGTAGCCACCTGCACATGTTTTTCACCAAGCTGTCGCTTGAAAATTTCTACGGCTCGTTGAAAATAATCCTTTGCTTTTTGGTATTCACCAGTTATTGCGCACGGAAGACCTAGGTTGGTGTAAGATTCAGCAACATCAACGTGTTTTTCGCCCAGTAGTCGTATACGAATTGCTAGTGCTCGTTGATTATAATCCTTTGCTTCCGCATACTCACCAGTACTTGCGCACAGCATACCAAGGTAACAGTAAGAACTGGCAACAGCAACATGTTCTTCACCCAGTTGTTGTTTCCGAATTTCTAATTCTCGTTGAACGCAATCTTTTGCTTTTTCATTATCACCAGTCACTGAATGCACAACACCTAGGTTTTCGTAAGAATCAGCAACATCCATGTGTTGTTCACCCAATTGTTCTTTACGAATTTCTAGGCTGCGTTCAAAGCATTGCTTTGCCTCTACCAGCTCACCAGTCTGTTTATACACTGCACCAAGCTCATTGTAGGAAGCAGCCAGATCAACATGTGTTCCACCCAGATGTCCTTTACGAATTTCTAGCGCTCGCTGATGACAATCCTTCGCTGCTTCATATTCACCTGTAACTTGATACACAACACCCAAATTATAGTAGCAAGAAGCGATATCAACATGTTTGTCCCCCAGTTGTCCTTTTAAAATTTCTAGCGCTCGCTGATGATAATGCTTCGCTTTTTCACACTCACCCGTAATTGTATACACATTACCCAGGTTATTGTAAGAACTAGCAACAGTAGCATGTTTTTCACCCAGTTTTTCTTTCGAAATTTCTAGGGCTTGTTCAAGGCATTCCTTTGCTTTCGCTAGTTCACCAATATCCTTATACACCCCCGCTAGATTATTGTAAGAAGAAGCGACATCAACATGCTTTTCACCAAGCTTTTGTTTAAATATGTTTAGTCCTCGACACATATAATCTCTGGCTTTTTCATATTCACCAGTAATTTTATGAATATTCCCCAGGTTTTGGTAACAAGAAGCGACTTCAACATTCTCTTCACCGACTTGGTCTTTAATAATTTGTACTGCCTGTTGGACATAGTCCTTTGCTTTTTGATATTCACCAGCAATTTCATACATAATAGCCAGACTATTGTAAGAAGCAGCGACAAAAACATGTCTTTCACCGAGTTGCTGTCTACCAATCTCGAAGGCCCGTTGATAGTAATCCTTTGCGCTCTCCGTCTCGCCGGTTGCCCGAAGCACCTCACCTAGGTTATGATAAGAAGCAGCGGCATCAGCGTGTTTTTCACCAAGATGTTTTCTACGAATTTCTAGGGCTCGTTGATGAAAATCCTTTGCTTTTTCATATTCACCAATAATTTCATACAAAAGACCCAGGTTATTGTAAGAACCGGCGACATCAACATGTTTTTCACCCAGTTGTTGTTTACGAATTTTCAGTGCACGAAAGAGATAATCTTTGGCTAGTTCATATTCACCAGTAGTTTTATACACAACACCCAAATTATTGTAGCAAGTGGCGGCTTCAACATTTTCTTCCTCACGTTTTTCCTTATAAATTTCTAGTGCTTGTTGAAGAAAATCCTTTGCTTTTACATATTCACCAGTAATTTGAAAAACTTTACCCAAGTTATTGCAAGTGACTGCTACATCAAGATGGTTTTCACCCATTTGATTTTTACGAATTTTCAGTGCTCGCTGAAGGTAATCTTTTACTTTTTCATATTCACCATCAGTTTGAAGAACACGAGCCAGGTTACTGTAAGAGCTAGCAACATCTACATGTTCACCAAAATTTTCTTTACGAATGTCTAGGGCTTGTTCATAGCATTCCTTTGCTTTTGCCAGTTCATTAATATCCTCATACACTGCACCAAGGTGATTGAAGGAAGCAGCGACCTTAACATGTTTTTCACCGAGTTTTTCTTTTTTGATTTCTGCAGCTTGCTTGAGATAATCTATTGCTTTTTCATATTTACTAGTAGCTTGGTATAGAAGACCTAGGTTATTGTAGGAAGAAGCGACTTCAACGTCTCGTTCACCTAGTTGCTGTTTACGGATTTCTAGCGCTTGCAGATGGTAATCCTTTGCTTTCTCTATTTCACCAGTGTGCTGATACACTACACCCAGTATATTGTAACAGACACCGACATTAACATGTTTTTCACCCAGCCGTTGTTTAAAAATGTCTAATGCTTGATGAACATAATTCTTTGCTTCTTCATATTCACCACATCTTTGATACACACTAGCCAGGTTAACGCAAGACTCAGCGACATCAACATGCTCTTCACCGAGTTGTTGTTTACGAATTTCTAACGCTTGTTGATGGTAATCTTTTGCTCTCTCAAATTCACCAGTACATTCATACACTGTGCCTAGGTTATTATAAGAAGCAGCGACATCGACATGTTTTTCACCCTTTTGTTGTTTAACAATTTCCATTGCTTCACGAATATAATTCTTTGCTTCTTCATATTCACCTGTCTCTTCGTACAAAAGACCCAGATTATTGTAGGAACTGGCTACATCAACATCTTTTTCACCGAGATGCCGCTTACGAATTTCTAGGGCTCGTTTATGATAATCTCTTGCTTTTTCCAATTCCCACGTCTTTGTGTGCCCAATACCCAACTGATTGTAAACTGCAGCAACACACAATTCACTGTTTAAACTTTGAGACAACTGAAGGCTTGAATTAAAAAAATCGATGGAAAGTTTGAGTTCGTAACAATTGCGTAAAGTGTCACCAAAGAATAATACATTTTCAGCAATTCATATCTATCGTCCAAGGAAGCTTCTAAATAAAATTGCTCATGCTCTGGATAAAGCTTTATAACACATAAATTGAACGCTTTTAAATGTGGAATTAACTTTTCTTTATCAAATCTATCTTTAAAATGATAAAGAGTTTTAGCAACATTTTCAAGTTGGCACTTGAAATCATTGGGCTCACGTGACACGCCACTTGTTTGTAAGACATGGGCCATCTCAGCTTTTGTTTTGCTCTCACAAACAAACTTAATAACTTCGTGGACAACACGATGAAGTCGGATGTCGCCATCTTCAATTTCAGCCGGAAGAAACAATGAGCATTGTTGTGTTGCAAGAAAAACTTCTTCTCGATCAAAATTCTCGTCTACCAGCTGAATGTACTGGGCAAAAAGATCAAGTGGCATCGATTCAAACGAAACAAAGGACAAAAACTGGAAAGCGTGTTTCAAAATACAGTAATTTTCGGCACACTTTTTAACAGCAAGCAGTACAGCAGCAGTCATGGTAGAAGTATATGCTGGATTAATATCATGCAGTTGTTTTTCAGTGATCTGCCTTTTCCCTTCTTCCAGCTTTTTCAAATAATCTTGCCATGTAAATTCGCTCGTAGATTCGACTACTCGTTTGAAGTACACTGCAGCGCCAGCCATTGCCAGAGGTTGACGATCTAACTGCTCTGCAACTTTATCTAACAATGGATCATCACTGGCAGATCCGGATAGAGAGGACAGAAGATGGCGGCTTTCAACGTCGCTCATACCGCTACTGATCGAAACATGTTTAGTGAGCAAACTGTCAGACGGAACGTGATTCCTGTTTTGCGTTGTCATGCACAATAATTTGACCATGATTCCAAGCGTCGTCACCCGTCAGAGGAAAAAGAGGCGAGATAATTTCAAGATTTTCAACATTGTCCACCACAAGCCACCATTTCTTCCAATTTTTAATTCTCGTTGTTAATAGCAATTTCAAATCTTTGATTTTTTCTTCTTTTGTGTTCGTTGAGCTCAATATCTTCGACAACACAGTTTCATCGCAATTCAGCCGTCGTGCAAAATCTTTATACGAGCTGAGCAGAGAATCGACATCTTTACCATTCAATGTCATAACAAATGTTGTTTCTTTCAGCCAATTCACACGTTGCCACATGTTCTCACAAACCTGACTGGCGAGTTGCGACTTTCCGCTTCCAGGATTTCCAGAAATATAGAAACACGTAAGTTTACCAGCACTGCGCAGCTTCTCCAGATCTTCACTAATTTCTATTATCTTTTCAGTACGGAGAATAGCATCGTGGGCAGGCTTCGGCGGAAGGACTTGAAATGACTTGTAACTATTCCGATGAACTTTTATTCGAGTAATTTCATTAGTTGGAAGACCAAGAGCGTTGAATGCATTTTGAACATCAGTCGTCATCGCTTGAAAGTCGGTGTCGGAGAGTCTTCCATCCGTCGCGTGCTTGATTTCATTTCTTATCTTTCTCAGATTGTCCACTTCATTTCTTATTGCAGGATTTAAACTTGCGCTACCAATCGACTGTGAATACAGAATTGCATCAAAAAGCACACTACAGTCCCACTGGCTCGTATCTCCATGCAGAAATTTTGATTGATACATTCCCCTGTGAGGCCTCTTTCGCGTTCGTTCCATGTTATATAACTGCTGCCCGCTGACACTGGTATCATCCCACGCTCCGACTGTAGCTTGATAACGACTGTTCCATTCTTGCTTAAAAACTGTCCTCAGACCTTCGCTGACAACCTTGTCGACAATTTTAATCATACAACCGAAATTTCGTTCTTCTTGGTTTTCCCAAGGTGTAGCTGTCATTTTGCCCTCCTAAACAATACAAAGCTCAAGCTTTTTCTCAGAAGCTCAAGCAACGGTGCTACTTTGTCAAGACCTTACTCTATTTGACGCCAGACGATTCTAGTCACTCGTTTCGACCCATCGGAAGTGGGGAGGGAGAGGGCTGGTCAGAGTGCAGCCACCCAACGATTTCCTCAAATTTCTGCGACAATATTTGGCAATCTGCCATTCCCATAACTAAAACCATTGATTCGCTGTTACGAGACAAGTAGGACTGTCTCTTTTCTGCATTATAGTATAGCTCAAATTGCTCCGCGTAAGTCAAAGAGGTTAACTTCGTAAAGTGGCTATGCTGTAATGGTCCATCACAGCTTTGTAATATCCTGTTATTAATTTTACATACGACTCTTATAATTTTGCCTGGCGTAAGTAACATTAATAATTTTAGATTATAATTAATTTATATGCCTAGAAAAGTAAGCTAAACATGATGGTATCAATTGTCTGTGTGTTCTAACGTTTAGAAACGAAAGGTCTCGCTCATAAAAACACAACATAACTCTGTTTAACTGTAGTGCACTTCTAGTTTTTCTTCTAATTGTTTTCAAAAACTAAATATCAACAATTATCATTTTATGATTCTTTAAAACAGAACTACATTTGCCAAAATAAAATTAGTTAAAGCAATAGCTAAATTTGCAGGAGATCGTGTTCCCGTGATTCTACATTCAAAACATTCCGACCGCGAAAAGGCATGTCGCCCCCCCCCCCATCCTTTTCCCAAATCCGTCGATGCGTAATTATCAATACGCATTTTTAGCCCCTCAATCGTAATTTGCTTCCGACGGGTGATATAACCGGAGAAAAATACAATAAAGTCCATCTTCAGGCAGAAATAATTAATACAGTAATCTGCAGTACTAAATCAAAATGATGTGACCATAAACTTCAGCGATAGACGTAACTCGGAAAGTTGTCAGAATGTCGCCAGTCTACAGCACGAATCTCACACCAGAAATATTTTTCTAAAATTCAGAATAAAAAACCTGTGATTTGTTCAGGATGCAAACTTCACCACGAAAAATATTTTCGAAAATCCCGTTGTCCTTTCCAGGACTAGGATTAGGATTCGGTATATGAAATTTTTTAAACATAGGAGAGGCTGTATTAAAAGTGGGCAGAGTCATAATAATAATGAAAAGTAACTGTATCATCACTACTCCTGTGTTTCAGTTTGCAAGCAATATTTTTAAAATAAACACCCAATAATCACAGTCGCGTTGTTTGAGCTCACGTCGTAGAACCTTAAGGTCCCTTTTATACTTTACTGGGCACAGGGCGCAAGTAGGATTGAATCATCAGATGCCATCTTTGCAAAATCTCACTTGTTCACAAGATTTGGGTAAAATGCCGTGATATTCGTAATCAAAAGAAGTGTTTGGACATAACGTTCAGGCATACATGCGCAAAGGGTGCACGAAGTAGCAAAATAAGCTTTTTAGTGGAGCAAGTTTTTGTTTACTTTTTAAAAATATTCTTGTTTTATTGTAAACCTGACCTGCAGTAGAATTAAAGAGGGACGTTGAAAATTAAAAAGAATACGTTTCACATTGAACTTTCTTGCTAATATTTGAACGTTTCCCATATATACTCTGGTTGGGTTTTTTTACATCGTTTTAATTTTATGATACATCGCTCACCGCTGACGTACCGGGGATACAATGTTATGGGGATACTAGGGGGCAAGATAACGTTAAAGCAATGAAACTTATGTCTTCGTGCCTCAAAAACGAGACCATGATAACTAAATTCATTTATATTAGTTACTGTTTGTAAGGCTAGTACTGGAAAATTATTCCCCGAGCCCAAGTAAGAAAAAAAGTTAAGTTGAGCAAGAAGCAGCGACTGACTACGGGTACCATGGGCCCCTGGCTATTTTTCTTATTAGGATCCCATGGGACCCCCCTTAATTACCACGAGAATTATTCATAAACTACTTCGACGGCCTCCACATAACTCGAAAATCTGCGGACCCCTGGCTGTCGCCCAGCCACCCCCATCCCCTTAATCCACTTTTAGCAGGAAATAGTCAAAGTCAGAATTACCACTAATAAATATTTTTTGCTTCTTGGATGTTCTTTATTTTTGCTTAGTCCGTTATTCCAAGCTTTTCTTGAAGTCTTTATAATACGAACCTCGCACTCAGCCAGTCAGAAGGCTCTACTTTAAGGTTACAGACCGCAACAAAATTTTTATATTCGAAGCAGAAGTTCGTGAAAAATAAATCACACCTAGATTTAACGTGTCTCCTCGACCATCTAGAATTTGAAAGCTGAAACAGGTCATCAACGAAAATGAAGTACAAAAATTGTGTTTTGCACAGTTAAAGTAAACATAAACCCTTAATAAAACACAATCTTTTAAACTGAAAGCGTGGGAAATTGGTTGATACATATAAAGTCACAACTGAGTGTTTTTATAAAATTAATGCCATATAACCAAGCGAGACCTTGGGACTGTTGCAGTTCAACGAAAGTTAACTCTCAAATACTGTATTTACTCGAGATCTACTGTAATTACTGTATGATGAAGTAAGTTTTGAAAGAATCGGCTGTTAATAAGCATTTACAAATCACTAATGAAATCGCGACATGCAGGCATTTTATAAATAGTAAAGTTTATCACGTTTTACCTACCTACTGCACCTCCAGAAAAAGATGAAGCCTTCAGTTTCACGTGTCTTATAGTAAAGGTACTGGAATAACTTTCACCGAGCTGTTACAAGAATCATCTAAAATTCAAGGAGTGGCAGTGGTTATGCAGTTCGCCCTATTTTCTGTGACAACGACAACGAATAACGAACACTACGAGCGCTAGATATAAGTTTTGTGCAGTTAACCTCAAACAAGTTTATATATTTGTTGATGCATTCTTAAAAACCTCTCGAATTGGCCACTATTTTGACCCTATCAAACGATTAGCATCAGGGGCCGGTTGTTTAAAGGTGGGTTAGCAGTTAATTAACCTAGGTTTAAATTTAACCCACCATTTTATATCCCGGTCTTGAAGCACTATTTATTTTTTGAGGGATTAACTTTGAGGGATTAAACTACTCATTAAGGGAAACATTTTGAGCAAAAAACGTTTCAAAACTTTTTCCTGAACGAGTTTCAAATTGTGATTAAAGTATTACACTAACCCGGGATTAAGCTAACCCAGCTTTGAACAACAGGCCCCTGGAACAGATTCTGCACTATATATTCTGAAGCCAGGTAATCAATCTAGATTATCCATTAGCTACCAAAAGTCGTAAAAAGAAGTTTCAGCAGTTATTTAGAGTTTATGGTTAAAGAATATACCCAACCTAGCCGGCATCGATTCAACAAATTAAGGGCGCTCATAGCTCTCAAAATTTCTCAAGCTATGGATATTTCAATCGAAACAGTTGTGAAATTGCAGAATGGACTCAAGAGTCTACGTTATAGTCGGCTTAAACAAAATGCAATTCAAGCACGTTACAACATCACTGATTGGCCAAACATATTTGCTACGCGGCTTCTGATTGGCTTGCGAAAATGATATTTTTACACGTAAAAATATCGTATTTTTACGTGTGTTCAAATA
>JAODVM010044224.1:0-18375 GCA_025400095.1 Phenganax marumi
TTCCAATGTAGTGCCCAATTTAGTGCCCAATGTAGTGTTGAATCCAGTGTTGAATGTCGTGCTAGATTCACATTGGTGGAGAAACCACGATCCCAATGATAGCGACTTCTCAGAATTTATTACAAAAACTCTTAGAAATGTTGATAGCTCGTTTACCAGACTTGATACAAATTTTCAACAGGTATCTTACATTAAGAAGAATTTAAATTATGTTAAATACTGTAAAGAGGTTCTTGGTAGCAAATCCAAAGGAATTCATAAGAAAAACAAGCGTGTCTTGGTAACCAGAGATGAGTCATTCATTTACATACTATTTCTTAAAGAGTTTGGAACAACTGTTCTAAAATAAGAGAATTGCAAAATGTGTTTTCAAGAAATGTAACACTTCTCACTCTGGGATCCTATACGACATATGTGATGGAAATCTTTTCAAGAATCATAGGCTTTTCAAGGAGCATGAAGATGCATTGATCATAATATTATATCACGATGCAGTAGAAGTTTGTAACCCTCTTGGTAGTCATGCTGGAACATATAAAATTGGCATGTTTTATTACACCCTGGGAAATATAGATCCAAAGGTTTGATCAAAAAGATGTGCAATTGGGCTTCTGGCATTCATGAAATCTACATTGGTAAAGAAGTATGGTAGCAATGCTATACTCAAACCTATAATTTCGGATATTACGAAGTTGGAATGTGGCTATTTGTTTAGAGTTGGTGATATGAACAGAAATGTTATTGGCAAAGTCGAAAGCTGTGCTGGAGATATCGAAGGACAGCATGAGTGGTGTGGCTTCAAGGTTGGTGTTGGATTTGCTTTCCAGAAATGCTGACATTGTCATTGTCAATTCGAAGCAACGCAGCAAATGTTTTATGAAGGTAATTTCATACCAAGAACAAAAGAGTCACATCAGAGGCACTGTCAGGAAATTAATGATGCACCCAATGATGCAGTGAGAAATGATCTGGCAGTGAGCTACGGAAGTAACTACAGAAGCTCTCTTTGTGATTTACATGACTTTGATATTACTGTCCAGCTTCCACAGGACATCATGCACACTTTACTTGAAGGCACAGTCCAATATGAAGTACGCCACGTTTTTCAGCATTATATTAATCTTGGTCAACTTTCCCTTGTTCAGCTTAATGCAGCTATCTCCAATCAAGAGTATAGCTATAGTGAATTGTCTGACAAGCCAGGTCCATTGAAAGATTCTGTTTTCCGAGGTGATGAAAGCTATAAACTCAAGTACAATGCTGCTCAGACAAGATTGTTTTTGAGATTACTACCCTTTATTCTCAGCAGTCTTGTTGAGGAAGACTATGTCCACTATGTATTGCTACAAGAACTCATTACTATAGTACAAATTGTTTTTTCTCCGGTCATCAGTTTAGACACGGTGGATATGCTAAGAGAACTAATTGCTGAACACATCAGTAGATTTAAAGAAAAATTCCCAAATATGAACGTTATTCCTAAACAGCACTACATGATTCATTTACTGTCCATGATACAACAACTTGGCCCTTTGATTCGTCATTCATGCTTTGGCTTCGAATTGGCACACAATTACTTCAAAGAGATAGCTCGGAAGCAGAATTTTAAGAACCTGCCAAAATCTCTTGCTGAACGATGCCGGCTAAATGATTGCAGTTTTGTTAGTGATCCGAATGAAAACCCTACATTTCATCATCTTTTCTCTACAGAACGGATATATGGTGTCCTTAGATACACAAGTGAGTCTTCAAGAATATCACTTAGATCCAAATTAACTAATTTCGGAATGCTCCCTGGAGTCGCGCTTGGGAATGTCTACACAAGCAGCTGAGTAGTATGTCATGGAACAAAGTTTTGCAAGGGTGGTGTGATTATATACGATGTAAACGAGTCATCAATGTTACCCATTTTCACTTCAGTCAAGGAATTGCGGGTGATTGGTGACTTTCTCTATTTTGAATGTGTTCCTTTTGAGACAGTTGGTTTCAGTGAAGTATACCAAGCATACCAAATAAAGAACTTGCCAACTGCCACTGAAAGTGTTATGTGCGCTTATGAAAACATTGTGGACTATAATGTATTCCATATACACAAAGACTATTTGAAGGATTTGTACATTACAGTTAAGTATGACGTAAAAGATTTGATGGCTCAACATATCAAGGGGCAAAACCCATTGAAATCTTAGATTGGTTAGGTATGAGTGGCATTGAATGACTTGTATCTGCATGAATAAAAACATTATAAACTATATGACATGGTTAAATTTTGTTCCCACATTTATTTGGAAAGATAACTTTCATAAATTAAAAAGTACAATCTCAACCTAAGTTTTTTTCTTGCTTATTTGCTGTGATGTATATACTATATACTCTGACGTGTTTAATTTTTTGTTACGTTAAGAAAAGATAACCTTCTTGAAATCATCTCAACTTCAAGATTTTGCCTGGTATAAAAATAAGTACAATATTTCTTATACAAGCATCTGATAAATTAATGAAGACTTCTTTCTTATATCAAGAAAAACTCTTTCTTAAATTGAGAAATATAACCTCAATTTTAAGATTTATTTTCTTGTGCTAAAATTCGATGCGGTAAGATTTTTTTTCTTATATCAAGAAAAGAAATTCTTGTCAGCAATAAAATAATTTCTTGTTTCAAGTCATATTTTCTTGTATAGAAAATATGATATGCTGCATGGGGTCAAAAAAAAAAAATTTAAAGATATTCTTTCTTGACGAGATTTTTTTCCTACAACAAGGATATTTTTCTTATCGTAAGATTTGTTATCTTGAATTCAGAGTTTTTTTCTAGATAAGAAAATCACTTTTTGCGGTGTAGTTAACTTTAACTACATTTTTTATGGAACCGGTCCATGAAGTACAGCTGCTTTTCGAGCAGATATTTTTATTTTCCTCATTATATAACACAATGCTGTTATTGCTCTACTGTAAGCAAAACGTGCAATGTGAACGCATTGTTATTAGTAATTAGAAGCTATTTTAAATTCACAGAGGCCTAAAATATTTTAATGTGTTTCTGAACAAAATTGTTTTTTTGTGTTCTTTGTATATCACACCAATTCGTTGGCTTTTTGCTCAGGCTCGTCTGACCCTTTGTGCTTTTCCCAGGATTCATTAAAGCATTCTTGGATGAGAGATTTGGAATTGTTTAGTTCGCTCTTGAGTTTCCAGTTTAATGTCTTCATTTTTTCCAGCTCCAGGTTTAATTGTGTTGTCACTTTCTTTTGATCCTTTATTTGCTTTTCAACGACTTGTATTTTGGTCTTTATCGAGTTACAGCAGGCCTAGACACGCCTGGAAATAGTCTTCGTGTCTTTAAGTGCAGTTTGTGTAGCTTTCCAAGCAACTGTAGCTCAATTGTCTCCATTGTTGCCAATTCTTTTTTAATTTCCTCCATATTGCTAATAACAAAAGTTCACATACTATGTATTGCTATAAGACATTATAGAGAACTAGAAATTATTGTGCATTTAAACAAGTACCGATTCGTAATTTGCTGAACTGGTTAAATCAACAGAGCTGAAATTGTCGTCATCATGCCTTAATACAAATGTTACAAAACCCTAAATTTAGTTAAAGGCCTACAATTATTTTGTGCTTGTCATAATTCTTCACTGAGTGTGGTTGAGTCACTTAGTTAAAGTATTTATAAAACGTTTTCTACTTTAGTAACCTGTGTTTGGTTTCAATTGTAATGATTAATCATGATCCTGTTTTATGTAAATGTCTGCTTAAGTATATCTGTAATCGCTTCGTAATTTTAAGTTAGCCTTGGCTTGAGTGTGTTTGGAACATCTACAACCCAGCACCAATTGGTACTGTACAAGTGATATAGTCGTTTAAGTAAATCTAATACAAAAATTGTGAAGTGAAATCACATTTGTAGAGCATTCTAAAGATCCAATTGTCGTCAAGGCCTTTGTGCAGCGCGTACACAGAAATCGGAAAAAGAGGTCGGTGACACAAGCAAAAGACAGAGGTTCTAATTGAAGACGACAAGTGAATTCGGCGTATGCTTTTTACTTTGTATTCCTGATATGTATTTTCCTAAACGAGGTCTGTCAGGGCCTAGTGATAACGAGTGAATGCCGCCGTAAAGATCCAGTACATTACACTTAAACATGACATTACGCCTAAACAATTAATTTTCCACTTGTGATCATTGATATTATACGTACCCTCCCGTGCGAGGATGGCCACAAATACGTTTTTCTTTATGCTTGCATTATCTTCTCTTGCCAATCACTCTGTATTTCAAGCCTAATTCCTACAGTTCAGTTAGTGTGAAGCACGCTTCAAAGCGGAATTTCAATGAGTGAGTCCTTTTTGTAAGCTGCTTAGCATGAACTGTGAATGAGTTCTTTTCAGTTGGCAAACAAAACATGTTCAGTTGATGGTGTATGGAGTGTTTATTGTGTTTGTTTGTCTCGTTCAGGTCATTGCACAGTGATAGTAACAAGGCTGATTGGCTTAGGTTAGCTAACCAGAACAATTAAGCCTGGTTCTCCTATGTCACCCATGGTCAGCAACGTTCTTACGACTTTTTTTTCTTGATCATTGAAAAAGAAAATGTTAACGATAGACAAAGCATTTTATGCATCAGTGATCAAGGACAATGAACGTCGCCGATGATCGGCAACATTTGAGAATCAGGCTTAATAAAAGAGAAAAGAGGGCAGAAGAATAGTCTTGCGTTACCATGTATCATGTAATTGGTTGGCGAAAGTGGTTTGGGTAGTTCGAAGCAATACGTTAGTGAAAGCGGCCATTAAAATTTTATAAGTGTTATATATTATTATATTTTTTGTTGTGTTAAATATGCCCAGGCATGCTAAAATAAAGGTTTTAAAACAATATAAACATTATGAAACCAACAATGAACAGTGTGATCAACAAAGTGGCAATAATTGTGCAGATCTTGGGCAGACGAGTGTCACAAGCTCTCCATGTGCAAATGTAATGATAACAAGATCATTTCACAGATGAGAGTTTCGATTGAATTCCTTCCACCTCCCTACCCATGGCAGCAGAAACAGTGTCGACGTTTGGGGTACAGCTTTGAACCAATTTCTGTTTCATATGTGTCCCAAAAAATTATTAGCGGAAAAGATTTTGTAATTCATGATGTTTGTGGTGATGGTAATTGCTTGTTTAGAGCATTGGCGTTCGTAATAACTGGTGATGAAGAGAACCATATGTTAATCCGACATTGTCTTGTCACACATATGCGGTAGTACAAAAACAAGGTCAAAGGGTTTAAAACAATATAAACATTATGAAACCAACAATGAACAGTGTGATCAACAAAGTGGCAATAATTGTGCAGATCCTGGGCAGACGAGTTTCACAAGCTCTCCACGTGCAGAAGTAATGATAACAAAATCATTTCACAGATGAGAGATTCAATTGAATTTTTTCCACCTCCCTACCCATGGCAGCAGGATGGCTCATGATTGGTCCAGCCATCAAGAAGAATCAACTCTACGTACTAGAACAAGGAGGTCTGTATACAGAGATCAACATCTGTTAGAAATTAACCCAAAGAAGAAAGAGTACAGGCAGTTTAATCGTGATAAGATTATAAAATATAATAAAGCAAATCAAGAAAAGATCCAAAAGAGGCAGAACGATTACAACTTGGTAAATGTGGAAAGAGTGAGGGATGAACAAAGAAGGTACAACCTGGAAAACAGGGAAAAAATTAAGGATAAACAGACCAAGTACAACCACGAGAATCAAGAAAGAATCCGCAACAACCAGAAACATTATAACCTGGAGAACATTGAGAAGATCGGCAATAAACAGGCAAAATACAATCAGGAGAACAATGAGTATATTAAAAATAAACAGGCAAAGTAGAACCAAGGAAACAACGAGAAAATTAAAAATAAACAGCCAAACTATAACCAAGGAAACAAGGAAAAAATCAAAGATAAACAGGCAAAATACAACTGAGAGAACCAGGAAATATCAGCAATAAACAGAAAAAGTACAACAGCTAGAACAGAGCAAAAGTACAGCAAAAACAGCAGAAATACGACGCTGCAACAAAGAAAAAGTGCAGTTAAAGCAGCAAAAGTATGACAGTAGTAAATAAGATCAAATTGATGAACATTCATATTTAAAGCATTCAAAAGGGAACTTCTTGATGGTCAAATTTTCCCATGCTCGTCATGTCATCGATTGCTTTTTTCAAATGGAGTACGAACTGTCAGTGACAAATATAAAGAAAACGTGAATTATTTGCACGGAAATTATTAGAATATCATGGTCACAGAAATACGAGCATTTGATGGTGAGATTTATCTGTGTCATTGTTGTCATAGGAATTTGGATAAGGCAAGATATCCTCCAGTCTCTGTCAAGAATGGTTTGTGGATCGACGAAACACCGGTTGTGCTGGACCTGTCTGAGCTGGAAAGTGTTTTAATAGCAAAGAACATTCTGTTTTTCAAGCTGTTGAAGCTGCCCAAAACAAGGTGGTCTGGCATACGTGATAAGTTAGTAAACATCCCAATAAACAATAATGATTTACTTAAAACGGTGTCGAACCTGATGAAACTGCCCAGAGGACCTGATAATGCTGGACTTCTTCCCGTGAGATTGAAAAGAAATGTCGAGTACAAAAATTTTGTCATAGAGGCTTATGTTGATCCTGCTAAATTAATTAAGGCAGTGGAAGTGCTAAAAGAGCTTGGTCATCCAGGATACACTAATGTTACAATTAACACAGATTTTGCCAAACAAGTGGAACAACAAATTGGTAATGTAATTAGTAATAACATAGACAGTTCCAATAACGAAACATGTGAAACCGAAAATATTGAACGTTGGACTGAAGGAGAGGACTTTAATGAAGAAGATGAAGACAATATAAGTAAGTTCCATTTTAAAGGGAAAAGGTCATGTGTTATGGATAATGATTGCCCGGAAGTATAATTGGTAAACGATTTTGAACCATACAACGGCACAAATAATCATTCAATTGCTTCCGGAGAGGGAAAGATACCTTCCAATTTGATGAGGGAGAGTGACTGGGATGTTAACGCTTTTCCTCATTTACACCCTACAGGTAGATTTGGATTAAATTTCTCAAGAGATATTAAATTGGCTCCGTGGAAATATTTTACCCAACGACTCTATAACATCAACAGAAAATTTGCATCAACTACACCTTATCTTTTTGCGTCGTTATACTATCTGAAAAGACATTCCTTGGAGCAACAAATAAACGTAAGTTACCTCCGAGGAAACATTAAGAATGGGTTACTCCATGAAGTAACTGACCCCCATTCTGTGTTGGACCCTGTGCCTAACTCTCCAACATATTGTAAAAAAAAAATGTTATGAAATGATGGCAAAATTGGAAAACCTTGGTCCATTCACTTTTTTTTTGGACTCTCTCATCTGGTGAGGTTAGATGGATGGAGAATTTCACTTCAATACTCGCAATACTGGGCAAAAGGATCTCATACGAAACTAACGTGAAAAAAGAGACAATACTGGTAGATAATGAGCCCCTGGAAAAATTACTCCAATGTCAATCATTTCATGACTTAGTTCATGATAACGTGCTGGTTGTAACACGAAATTTTAATAACCGAGTTAGAGCAATGGTGAAAAATGTAATTATGAGTAAGAATAATCCAATGCATTCAAGATTCTACAATTACAGGGTAGAGTTTCAGTTACATGGTGCACCACACATACATGGCGTTCTCTGGGTAGACTATAAAGAGATAGAAAAAGTCGTCCCTGAAATCACAAACAGTATGTCATCTCTGCGAAATCAGAAGCGCTTGACAAATGAGCAGTGCTGCATTGGTGCAAAATTTGTTGATAAATATACTTCATGTAGCATGTCCAATGAAAAAGTGGCTGAGAAAGTACAAGAGGTGCAAATACACAAGCACATGCAAACTTGTTGCAAGAAGGGTTACATGTGTAGATTTGGCTTTCCTAAATTCCCCAGTGAGCAAACAATAATCGCTCAGCCACTACCTGGAGATGACTTTTTGTCTGAATCTGAATACGATGCAGCTAAAAAGCGCCACCAAACTATTCTAGATACTGTAAAATGTGCTCTAAAAACAAGCTACAAGAAGATGAATACAAGACCACCTCTCTGGATGACATTTTAAAGAATAATGAAAATAGGAAGTCTGATTATTGCACAGCACTAAACGTCAGTTCTTGTGGTACTGTTATCATTCCTAAGAGAGATGTTAACGAAATCTTTGTGAACAATTACAACCCTGAATGGTTGAACGCATGGGATGCCAATATGGATATACAGGTGTGTTTAGACTACTACGGTGTTATCACATACATTACAGACTATTACACTAAAGACGAATCTGGAACCATGCCATTTTTAATTGATGCCTTAAAGGAATGCAGTGATAAGCAACCATCAGAGAAGATGCGTATCATTGCAGGTACCTTCCTCACACACCATTTAAAAGGCGAATGCGAGGCCCTCTACTGCATCGACCCTAACCTTCATCTCACCAATTCTAACATTAAAACTGTATGGGTGGATACAAATATTCCCTTCAAACGCCATAAATTTTTAAGAAAAATCTTGGATGATGATGATAATGACAATGATTTGGAAACTTACAATAATGAGCGTGAATATGAAGTGGATAGGACACCAGGAGTTGATGGTATGACCAAGATGGTTCACATTCCTGGAAAGGAAGGGAAATATATTTTAAATTCATCATTAATACACCACAAGTATGTGTTGCGGCCTGTGTCACTGTCTAAGTTGTCTTTGCCACAGTTTTCAATCTCATACGACATGTGCCCAGCCTCAGCAAAATGTGCTAAAGATTTTAAGCAGGATAACATTAGACAGAGTTCACAAATAGTTGTAACAGGTGCAGATCGCGATGATATTGAGTACCTACCCGAAGTGATTAACATAGACGGACGCTTTATGAAACTACGACGTCAACAAGTAGCTCTTCGCCACAAGAAATATAGAGAAGACACTGAACCACATGCCTTCATGTATTCTGAAATACTGTTATATTATCCTTGGCGAGACAAAGGAGATCTTTCACCGGATGACTTTAACAAATGTCTTATGTTATACAGAAACAATCGTCACACTATTGAAGAAGTTAAAGACGCTCTTTGTCCTCATAAAAATAATATAGAACAGGGACGAGGTTTGGTAGATGCTGTTGAGGAGGTACACGCCAGTCATGTAGGTCCCCAATTGGATCCAGAACATGAACACATGCAAGATAACAATGACGATGCGGAAGCCGGAATCAAAGTTGAGGCTAATGACATTCTAAGATACCCTAGCAATCTTCTAGCTGAGAAAAATAACATGAACGAAGGCGGCTGAAGTGTCTATAAAAGGATTGACACCTCTGATGCAGAAGCAATGGCTAAAGGTGTGCGAAATCTAGATACTGATCAACGCAAAGTGTTCAACATAGCTCTTGAATATGCACGAGATGTGCGCAAAATGACAGAGGATCAACTGAGTAGATGAAAGGCTCCACAGTTAGTGGTGCACGGTGGTGCAGGAACTGGAAAATCCATGTTGATTACAACGATCACAAAATGGACTGAAGCTACCCTCCATCACAATGATGACAGACATCCTGACCAGGCGTTCATTCTTTTGACAGCACCAACTGGTACTGCAGCAAAGAATATTAATGGCCTCATGCTTCACTAAACCTTCAATATGTCATTCGGTAACAATTTCATCAGTCTTGGCGACAAGACGCATGACAAAAAACGAACTGGACTCTTTAGGTTGGAATTCCTGATCATTGACGCATTTTCCATGGTTAAAGCTGATACGTTGTACCAGCTTAATGTACGACTGAAGGAAATCAAACAAATCGAGAAAGATTTTTAGTGGGGTCGGCGTGTTCTTGTTTGGGGATATAATGCAATTAAGACCTGTACAGGCCAGATACATTTTTCAAAGGCCAAAAAATGAGAAGTTTGCATTGTCTTTTGTGGTACGATCTCTTCGGGAGCAGTATAAAGAGGTACAATTAAAGCACAATCACAGACAAGGCGAAGACGGTGAATATGCCAATATTCTTAGCCGTATATGTTTTGCAAAGCAGTCAGAAACGGATATAGAACTTTTACAAGCAAGGAATTCCTTACCATTGCCTGTAAAAGCTATTAATCTTTTCGCAACGAATGCGGAAGTAAATTATTACAACGAGCACAGACTGAGTGAGATGGAGGAAGAAGCTGTTGAACCAACCGCTGTTAATATTGACCCCACCATAACATCATACCAACCACATGTCAGCAGAAATGGCAGCGTTCACGACACTCCGTTACTGTCAGTTGTGAAGTTGAAAAACGCAGGAGTAATTGTAACGTATAATGTCGACATATCAGATGGTATCATCAATGGCAGCCTTGGTACTGTACAGGAATTTGTGCGGCGTGGACCAGACGATCATGTGTGCACTAATCTCATCAAGTCTGATGACCCAGAAACTGGTAGGAAGGTGCGAAAAAATGCCCAAAGAGTAGATCATTTGACTCCTTTTAGCAGATTATCCTTTGAATATGCCGTTGGCAAAAAGACATACGAATTTCTACCAAAGTTAAAGTCATACAATTTCCTCTCAAGTTAGCATGGGCTGGAACTGCGCATAAATTCCAAGGACAAACAATTGCTAAACCCACTCCTCTGGTTGGTTACATGGAGCAAATGAATCAAGCTGCCCAGACCTATGTGATACTCGGTCGAATTCAGTCAATCAGCCAGTTTTATCTGTCATTGTTGATGCTGGTAAAATAAGAGTAAATGAAGAAGCATTATTAGAAGCTGATCGTCTACATTCTTTCGCTCTAAATACGACCCCATCATTATGGCATAAAACATCTTTTCTAAAAATTTCTCACCTTAATATACGTTCACTCAGGAAACACATTGATGACTTACATTCAGATCCAGTCTTACTTGCTAGTAATGCCATTTGTTTGCCTGAAACCTGGAGGCCTAATGAAACTGATCTCCAGCAAATTACACTTCCTGGCTATAACATAGCGCTTAATGGCAGTGGTTGAGGTAAAGGCATTGCAATATATCACAATCTTGATAACGTGGAATACCAACACATTAGTAGTCATCCTATTCAAATGTCTAAGCTGTCACTTACAAATTACGAGATTTTTCTTATTTACCGACCGCCCACATGTTCACTGACAGATCTGTTATCCCTCATTCAGGAACACATATCTGTTACTAAGCAAACTGTACTATGTGGCGATTTCAACTGGGATATTCTCAAAAGCAATGGCAATTGTATTTACAAGTTTCTAATTAACAGCGGTTTCAAACAATTAATTACATCATCAACGCATATTTCAGGACGATTACTGGATCATGTTTATACCAACACCAAACCGGTTCATACAATGATCTACCCTGTGTTCTACAGTGACCATGATGCTATATGTATAATTTTAACTTAACCATAAAGTGAACTGTAAGCCCATGCAACATTTGGAATCACGATTGCTATTACTGCACTGCACTGATTTTCATTGTCTCTATGTAAAATTGACAAAATTAGAGATAATGGTCACTCACAATACTCCACTTTTCGCATTTATTACTTGTTCTAAATGTTTGTTTTCTGCTTTATCTGTATGACGTATTCTACCATAAATAAACCTTACTTGCCCTTGTATTTGCAGTGAGTACAGGTCAACAAACAATACATGAATTTAGCATTTGTGGACTTGTAGTAACTTTTGTGACAATAAAACACATTGCAGTTTCAGCTATTGATAATGCATTTCCAAAAGGATTGGCGTTATCCTTCAACATTACTGCTTTAAAAACTCTTGATGACTAGATATTGATACGTCCTAAATTTTGGCATTTCCGCTGTGGCTGGAGCATCAAAGGGTTTCACTGCATATAACTTGCACACGTTACATTTTCTAATGATTCATTTCAACTTCTCGTGCAACCTTGGAATCCACCACGTTTCTCGTAGGGCAGCCATTGTGTTGGAGACGCCGAGGTGCATGATCTCGTTGTGCATGTGAGCAATAAGCTTGTTTGCAAATGTCCCTCCACCCAAGTATGTTGTTTGGTACCCTGAGATTCTTCCTTGACATTTCATTATTCTGCTTGTAGGTTCTTCTATCAGTTTCCATCCTGGTGATTGTAGTTCTACTCTGTGAAGCCTTTGCACTCTTTTCACCCATTTCTCCTTTGCACTTTGCACCGTGGCCCTCTTGTACGTTGACCCCTTTTAGCTTTAAGATGGCAATTGTGATTGAAGCGGATAATCCATGCAGTTTCTCGCAAGGTTCACCAGTATGTGCTTCACTCAAGTAATTTATCCCATTCATCAATTTCTCTCTCTTTGCAGAGGAGGGAAGTTTCCTTCACCTTGCGTACTTGATTCGTGTCTTGGTTCCTTTTCAGCTCCAGTTGCTCTGGCCGTTGTTCTTCGTCAAGTATCCACTGTGGTCCAGTAAACCACTCCTGGTTGTGTAACTGATCTATTGTCGCCCCTCTGCTCCCCAAGTCAGCGAGATTTAATTTGGTCGGACAGTATTTCCATGTAATGTTCACCTCGTCGGTAATTTCAGCCATTTTCTTGACTCTGTTTGCCGTTAACACTTTCCAAGGTTTACCAGGATTGTTTATCTAAAACAGTGCAACCAGACTATCCATCCATATCGTTACGGAGTTAACTGGCCATCTGTGAAGTGCACTGCACAGGTTTCTTGCCATATTAGTGGCCATATGACTGCTAACAAGTTAGAGCCATGGAACTGAGGTTTCGTGTTTCGATATTCGTGACTTGGAAACCAGAAGACCTTTTGTGATGCCTGTATTTCCCTTAACCACTGCGCTGGCTGCTGAACAGCAAGCCAAAGTACTAGCATCCACAAAGATGTGTAGCTGAACTGCTTTTATTGCTTTGATACTCTTGCCTATGCTTCATGGTATCTTTACGTTTCTCAACCGTTTCGTCCATTTTAACCACTGATACTTCAATTTGGGCCCAACTTCTGCATTCCAACATTTTTCTCATCACAGGCATCTCGATAAATTCGTTTTCCTTTGGTGAGGGTCAGCGAGATCACACCCAGCGGGTCATATATACTGCCAAGGTGACTAAGAATACTTCTCTTTGTGACAGGTTTGTGTTCTGAGTAACTTCGCACTGTTATTTCAAGCGATTCCTCTCATTTATTGCACACATGCCCCAGGCGTTTCGTAGGGTTTCCCATGTTATCGCTCTCCAACCACTTGACGTTGCTTTCCCACTTTTGAATGGCAAACTTTCCACTTTCTAATATATTCGTGCTGCCTTCTTTAAATTTTGCCAAGCTCACCACATCATCGTCCCCATGTAGCAGATTATCAACATGCGTGTTTTCTTTTAGGGAGTTCATGGTGTCTTCATATTTAGAGGGTTGATTGTCGAGATGGTGTTGCAATGTCGCACCCAGGACAAAAGAGCTTGCCTCAGCTTTGAATGGTACGCAAGTGAATCGTAGGTGTTTCTCCCCGCCGTTTACGATGTACAGAATCTAAAGGAGTTGCGATCTTCTTCTCTCACCTCTATCTGAAGAAAGGGTTTTTGGATGTCTGCTAGGACCAAATTCTGCATTAGCTGCGCTCGTACCAGTATGTCCCACAGATGAGGTTGTAAGGGGGGGGGGGCAGTATACATGCAGTCGTTGATGCTATCTGCTGACACATTAGGTTTAGCACTTGCATCAAAGATCATTCGTACTTTAGTTGTAGCTGCATTCTGACGAAAAACTGGCTCGTGTGGCATGTAGTACACTCTTTTCCCAGAGGGGTTCTCTGGCGCTTCCTCAATCACACCTGCGTTTAATTGCTCCTCGACAATGTTATCATATTCTTGTTTAAGTTCTGGTGTTTTACCTAACTTCCGGTTCACATACTCCAACCGCCTTTTGCTTTGCTGTTCATTTGTGTCTGAAGGTGTTCTGCCTGAAATCCAGGGAAAGGTGACTTTATACCTCCCATCATCCTTCCTTGAAATATTCTCTTTGAATTAGTTCAAAATGTCGTTGTTGGTTCCTCCTCTATCTTCAACTCCAAGAACGTCTAAGCTAAATAGCCATTCACAGTCACTTGTGTCTCTGGCAAACATGCATTGATCGTCTGTGTAGTCATCGCCTCCATGTATTATCCAACCAAAACTGGTTTCTTCAACTATTGGGTCTCCCTCATTCCCTATAAACATGTTTTCTGTGCGAATACGACTAAATGTTTTGTCCCCAAGTATGAAGTGAATCTGGCATTGTCCATTTTCAGTGTAACAAAAGGTTTTGTTCTTCATATGTTCGTATTTCAACTTAAACTCAGGAATATTAGGTCTTCAGACTGTTGTAAAATCAGGTAGTTTGGACCCTGTCACCTCAATTTCTTCTTGAACTTCTCCATTTAGAGCCTTTATTCCCACTTCATAAATGGGCATTGATTTCCTTGTGACTCCATTCAAAGTTATGATTTCTCTTTGTTCATGATGTTCTGGTTTTAGATTCAGCCTTTTGACAGCATCCCAAGAAACAAAGTTCCTAGCTGATCCAGTGTCTAAGTAGGCCCACATTCCCTCCCCTTGAACATCGACTGGTACGATTGGTGGCAATGAGTTACCTCCTGTAGACCCACTATAACCATGAAGTTCTCACCCTGTCTTTTGTTTTTCGACTTGCTCTTTGTCGCATATGCTCGTATGATGTCTTGAGCCACACTTGTAGCACCCGTGACTACGACACTGTGACCCCCTATGCCCAGCACGCCCGCAATTGAAGCATAACCCCTTGCTGGCAAAGAATTTCTTTCTCGCATTTTGAGTGACTACCTTTTTGCACTCATCACTCCAGTGTTCCTCACTGCAATATATACACTTTGGTTTTGGTTTCCCATCCCCACCAAACCAGTTCTTTTCCTTTTTTCGATTGTCAAATATGGGTTTAGGAACGTCTTCTGTCTTGTTCCGTCTTAGCTAGGCTTGTAAATTAGTGATGAGGTCTTCCATATCCCATTATTCCCATTTATCATCTACCCTCACCAGATCAGGTTTTATATGGTGCAGTTTACTCAGAGTGTTCATCACAAACCCTTGTAATTTGTCTCCCTCTCCTAAGGTCTGCAGTGCATCTAAGTTGCTACTTAGTTTATCATAAATTTATCAAATCACAAACTTTTTTAAAGGTCTTAATCTTTTAAATTTCAATTTAGCAAATAACTGAATAAGAAAACCAAGATATTATTTATTTCCTTGTTATTTAAAGCCACGCAAATAGCAATGATGTGTGTAGGCTTCAAGATAACTGTTCTTCTTCTGAAATTGGCGTCTCGAAATTATCTAACAAATCGTCAAAGTACAGTTAGCTACTTATTCATATTCATACAACCTACTGTGTTGAATTCACGGCTTTGTCTAAAAACTCTCATTAACAGCTTATGACGTGAAGTGGAACCCATGGTGGAACTATATGGGTGGAAAAGCTTAAATTATATGGCTGGCACTTGTCTGTGAATATTAATTGCGTCTAAGAATTATTGTAAAATTACAGTCAAAAAATGCTTGTAGCTTTTTTCCTACATTGAAAATCAAAAATCCGACTCCGTCAATCTATGCAAAATATCGTTTTGTATCATTGTGTCAAATTTCACGACGATTGAACTAGAAATGAGAAAGCCTTAGGCTTTAGTAGTAATGTCATGTTCCTAATGAACCCGGTTTCATGCAGAATTTTTAATTGGTACCTTAATAATTCATGAATTAATGATGCTTAATGAGTTTTTAACATTGAACTAAAATACATGGAACGCTACCTGAAGCCAAAAATTGAAGCCAAAAGTCCGAGGTCGGCCCTAGTCTTTCCACTCAACGGAAAACACGGCCAAGAAACCAAACATATAAACACTTTCGGAAAACGACTCAAACTTTGCCAAAAAAACAAGTTATACGCATTTTTTAGCAGAAAGTAAACACAAAGAAGAAGATAAATGCAGTTTTTTTTAATTTCATGAACGAACTGCCCTCAAAATACTTTCTTTTTCGGCAAAACTTACAACTAGGAGTGAAGTCTGTATTCCCGCGAGAGAATCGCGAAAGAGTATACACGCGTGTCTGGGTGTCAAATTTGGGTTCAATTGATTATTAGACAGCATTATCAGAGGTAGCGTTTCATGCATTTTTAGTTCAATGGTTTTTAATGACTTTTGAATGACGTCAAATCCAAGCGTTTGCCGAACAACGAGAGGTTTCCGAATGTGTCGTAAAACAACGAGACGTTTCCGAAGATACGCCATTTTGATTCAAGATAGCGGAATTAAGTAAAATCAGTTGGAAAAGCATGAAAACATATTTTTTAGAATGGATGAATTAAGGGCGAAAAGGGTCAGCGGAATAGCATGAAACTATAATCGGAAAAGCATGAAGGAATAGGAATTTTTTAAACCATATATTTTTAAGTCTTGATTTGTTTCTTGATCCTATTATCAGAAAAGCATGAAGGAATGGCGACTTGTGTGTTTTATAAAATTTGGATATTATTGATCCTTGTTTGAATGATAAGAAGTCAATGTGGTTTACAGATCGCATTGTATTCGAACGACATTGCACAAACGTGTTCAGTTTGCAACATATGCCGTTCTAAGTCAAGATGGCAGAAGTGTTTATTTGGAGTGAATTGAGGGCTAATAATGTAGAAATAAGTAAAAAAAAACTTTATGTTATTACATAAATGTATTGTCTGAAGAGATGTTCAATTTTATGATAGATCGCATTAAACTAGGAAACATATTTAAAAAACTATGTGAGGTTTTGCAAAACGGAAACAGTACATTTTACCAAGAGTGGAATTCGAACCCACGCGTGCAATCGCACAATGGAACTTGAGTCCAACGCCTTAACCACTCGGCCATCCTGGTGTCACAAGGCAATCTAGTCTATATATTGAATTCAAGAGAAAAGCAAGAAGAGATGTTTAATATCTTTTTTTCTTTGAAAATGTGTGGTCTTATATAAAAAGGAAGATACAATTGAATCGACCCCTTCGTTCGTATTCTTTTAGTACATTTGGTGATTCTTAAAAGAACCGTTTTTAATGGTCTTTAAAATCGCTCTTGTATAAGCCAGAACGCAAACGCTTCGATTTCCACCTTCGGTCAATGCTGGTAGGCATTCGGCGATAGGTGATTGCCGCAGGTTTCCATCCATGCAAGTTTGTGGAACAGCCTTTCTGCTTTGGGGCAACCAAAGCATTCCAAACTTCCCGACGGCATTCCGAGACGTTCCAATATTTCTTTTTGAAATGACCCGCTTTATAAGCAATAGTAGAGTTTGAATTGATTCCTGCATTACGGTAGAAATCCTCCACTATTGACTCAAGTTCGGAAATCGGGAATGCTCTGGTTACCCCCGTCACTCCAAATGGCAGTTTGCGTATTTTCTTTTGGACAAACCGGCACGTCTTCTTATCTTTTTCACTTAAGTGATTCCACTATATAGGCCTGTGTCAAAAACGAACGACGCAGCTTCGGCATCGCCGAACTTCAACACGACTAACTCTTTGCAGAAAAATCTGCTTTCCACAAAATACCCATGCATATCTATGATGCCCACTACTCTGCGGTCCATAGTGATTGATCGACAGAAACGAATTGACCATCCTATAGCGAAACGTGGGAAGGCAATAATGAGCCGATATACGTATGAGATGTTTAGCAAGCGTAGTTATGCTGGGCTTGTACAGACTCGCAAAGCAAGATGGACAACAAAGAATCTCCTGCGTCAGCAGATTAGCTTGTACTCATGTGGCATGTACTCATCGCTCACGAAATTGTAACCGACATGTTTATGCGAAGTGTTTGTAGCCAGTGTACTAAAGCACCATGGAATCAGAGAGTGTAATTTAATTTGTTTTTGTTTTATTTCATATAAGCTTTACATCAATTCCTTAGTCATCATCATAATCACTATCTGAAAAGCGTCCTTGATCTTTTAAAAGCCGTGTCAATAGAAACTCTCTTTTGTCAACCGCTGCAGCCAAAGCTTCATCAGGATCAAACGAGTCTTCGTTCACAAATGCCTCCTTTAGTTTTCATGATCTTTCTGTGCACCGCATTCTTATTAAGTGCTTTCATCCAACGTAAATTATTTAGGTACACATCGGCGAATTCTTTCTGGAGGTCAGGGAGTTTCTTTTAAAAGGCTTTCTGCTTGGCAATCCTTTCTTCATCCCCATTCGTTTACATCATTTTTAATAGTTCATCATATTCTGGTCGAACCGTCACTTTTGCATTTTCAATCATGGTTGCCCAAGGATCGA
>JAODVM010044335.1:0-18363 GCA_025400095.1 Phenganax marumi
CCTTCTGGTGCAGAAGGGTGAACCAGCCAGTCTTTAAAAGAGTTCTGCTGTAGAAACAAGCGTTAAGTGCAAAGCATTCCAAAGGTCTGCGTCTTGTTCTAAAGCATCATTGATAAGACACATGGAAACTGTCATCTACGTATTTTAGGACAAACGTTTTTACCTTTTAGGCCACAATAAAATATTTTGGAAATTCCTTAAAAAATTCCTCAAAAACCTAAATTCCTTAAAAAAATCCTTAAAACTCTTCAAAATTCCTATTTCTAAGGATAATTCCTTAAAAGTGAGAGCACTGGTATGATTACATATTTCCAAAAAAGAAGGGATACTTACTTTGGCGCTCAGTGATTGGTGCTCCTTGCAATGACGTTTGTGGTGTATCACGAACAGCTCCCGTGCCCGCAGTTTCATTCGGATTGGGTGGTTGACTGACGCTGACGCTTTCAAAAGAACTTTCCGCACTATACTTGAAGACAAAAGTGGCAAACAAGCATGAATCGCGTCGTTTTGTTCTCTTTGTTGGTGACGTCTCTGTGTCACAGTATCCCGTTGCAACTTCAAGACGAGCTACTAGCTGAAGTTTACAAACGAGAGAACACCGAAATCAACTTTGATGAAACTCTCCAAAAATACAATTTGACTTCGTTTCGCACCCTACTTATGCAAGCTAAATTGTTTGATAAACTCAACGTTACAAGCACCAGCTTCACAGTGTTCGCTCCAACTAATGAAGCAATCATGCACGCACCTAAAGGTTTGCTACAGAATGCCACTCGCCTGCCTGAGGTACTCCTCTACCACGTACATTTGGGTGCTTGGCGGACATCAATGGCAGCAACAGATGAGCGCTTGAAAACACTACTTGGTGGTCAGAAAAAAATAAGGTTGGAGAGATACGATGGGGTAAGTCTGCGTCACACACGAGTTTGCCAGCTATCTATCCACATGCCATTGACTGTTGGCTAATTACTGAACCAAGCAGAGTGCACGCACTGTTAGCAGAGAATACATTTATCAGCTACCCTGAAGTGTAATTGTTAGCTACATTTATTGCTGAAATTGTTGCAAACTAGTTTAGTGACATTGCAAAATAAATTGTTTTTGCCCGAAATGAGGAGATTTTTTCAAAAACTTTAGGTTTGCATTGGTGGCTTTGTTTCGTTTTGCCGTGTTGCCTGAGACCGCCCACGGTCCATTTCCAAGTATTTAACTTAATTTGCATAAAATACTAGGAATCCATGTTTTACGCGTCTCCCGACGGGGGGTTGCACGTGCGCATCGGAAGAATTCTTGCGACGCACACGTGTTACCCCCCGTCGGGAGATCGCGTAAAGCATGGATTGAGATTGAATGACACATGTAGTACCCTCTCTCCTCCGCAGAGGCTTTCGTTAGTAAAATGGCGCTAAACGATGACGATATTATAATGATGAAACCGCTAAAATTCGGAGTGCGGGCGGCGAATAATACGGGGGAGAGGAAATGCCGAAAGAGAGAATGGATGGAAAGCCTCTGCCCGAGATGCGAAGATATCTGTGACAAAGTGAAGATATCTGTGACAATCCATAAAACATATAAATAATCCATTGGTTTCGCGTTCAAAATGCGTAATGTGACCATAATATGGATAAAGATCTGTTGGGTATCATTTTTATTTAATACTTGATACTTCAAAGTCCTTCAAATGCCCTTAAAATTTTAACTCCATCCTTCAACGCACTGACGGCACTGTCGCTAAATTCTGTTATTTTGTGACTCGCCCTGTAGTGGTTTTGAAGCCCATTTCGATTGAAAGTATCTGCATATTGAGAAAAACACAAAGAACAACATGTTCTTCTTCTTCGCCAAGCCAAAAGAAACTGTCTTTCAGGACATAAATTATTCAGATTCACGAACGCCGTTTTGAAAATAAGGCATATGATCAATGCAGAAAGAGAACCCCCCGGTTTTACACCATATTGGTTCACATTTCGGGCAGAGGCTTTCCTTCCATTTTTGGCGGAGATTATTTGTAACGAGAGCCTCTGCGGAGGAGAGAGTGTAGTACCACCAGTCAGCGTTTCCACTTTCAAGGAAATTTCCTTTTCTAGGGAAATTTTGGTCTTGAAAAGGAATTTCTAAGGACAGAAAAAAATTTAGAAAATCTGAGGAAATTCAAGGAAATCTAACGAAATACTCATCCATCACAATTTGGTGACAGTCTGTAGTCTGTGAACAGTTTCAAACAGCAAATAATTAGTATGGAACAACTACAGTAACTATTTTAGATATTCTCAAAATACTTTAGGCAAATTATTACTGCAATTTTTATCTCTGTGAGTCACGTGACATCCGAAATAACAGAATCATTTGGCTCCCCCAATTATCCACACATATACTCATCTAGCTGTATTTTCATTAGTCGTTTTCTTGATTCCGAAATTCTGAAAGATGACTCAGTCATTTTGAAAGCAGTTTAAATCTATTAAACGCTCAAAGCCTTTTGAAGGAAATTCCAAGGATATTTCTCCTCTGAGCCAAGGAAATCTAAGGAAATTTTTGGGCAATTCTAGGGAATTTTAAAAATAAAAAGTGGAAGCACTGCCACCAGTCCAAGCGAGAGTTACATGCATGAATCGCAAGAAATAAACGGACCGTGTATGCATGAATTTGAACTTTAGTTTAATGCACTTCATATTAGGTTGATCCATTACAGATGTGGTTGAGCAGTGTCTTCCAGGAGTGAAAAACAAAGCAATCATTAAAACGCACTTTTAAAAAATTTCCATCTACAAAAAGTTGATATTTTTGAGGTCGTGTCATGTGATTTCTAACCGAAGATGGTCAAGCGAAAACTGATTTTCTCGCTAGAACAAGTTTCGTGTCCCTCCTTGCTACGAGCGTCTGTCACTTGTAAACACAGAATGATATTTTTGTACCCACGAGAGACGCATGGCTGTTAGTGGTCAGCCTAGTTTACAATGCCAAACTGATTTGAAGTTCATGACCTTTATTGGTAAATAGCGTTGATGTTCAGGGGCTACAGTCAAGGTCTGGTCACATATGAGTTTGCTCTATAATCGAGATTGTACAATAATGTACTGTAATTGTCCATGAGATCTTACATATGGATTCTTTCCCAAAGTTCGGACTCGGAGGGCTGAACGCCAACAAATTCTCATCCCACATCTTGTTCAATATGATCTAAATTTTATTCGATTGCTTCTAATAATTTCTAATCCACAAAATATATAGATGGTGCAAGAGCTTCTTGATTAAAATTTAGATCAGATATATCTATTATCCACGTAGAACAATTTGCAAATTTCAAAAACAGTTGCCCTGTCTTAGCCACTCAGAATTCATTGATAGTAGTTAATTATAAGTTGCAAGTGAAATCGCATTTAAATATTTCTTTGAAAAGGAGTGGTATGGATCATGTCAACCGTTTGGGAGTGTCACTGATCAAACCTATGATAATGGTATACTGGATATCATGAATGGCGTTATGGTGCCACCTGACGCCAACTTTTACACTTTTCTAACGAAGAATGCAGCGTTTTCAACTTTCCTGAAGTATGCAAATACAGCAAGAATACAACCATTGCTGGAGAAGTCAACACCAATGACATGTGAGTAACACTGAAACGGTGCATCCGCTACCACAAAATATAATATTTCGCCGCGAAGTGTGGTGTGACATGCATGCAGTGTAACAAGTTTTTACTAAAATTTGGTGTGCAAAATATATAGTGTCTTCATCACATCTTTAGTACTTTTACCGAATGATGATGCATTTGACAAACTGCCAAACGATGTGGTTGAGAAAATGAATGACAACTACAAGTTCAGAGTCGAAGTTCTTGAATATCATATACTGGAAGGAATAACTTGTTTAGCAGGTTTCAAGACTGGCTCCCAAGCGACATTCGAAGGTTCAGCTATCAGCATTACAGTTAGTGGGACGAAAGTGGTATTCAACAAGAATTCTACATTAATCCAATCTGATATCATTGCATTCAATGGAGTAATTCAAGTTATTGACACTGTATTGTTGCCACCGCAACTCAATTCAGCTTTTTAGTTACTTTTACTCTAATTACTATAGCATTTCTCATTATTTGTCGTCTTTGGGTGAAAACGTATATCTCAATAACCGCGCGTCCTATTTGTTATGTGATTCTAAACCATAATTATTATTTTGTAAGCAAAATAAAGGCACGCTGTTTTTGTGGATTGTAGCAAGAATGATGGATGTTCAGTTCTCTAGTCTTTTGAGGCTAGGTAAGGTTTGCAGCCTATTTGTAAAACGGAGAAACTTTCATGCGCTGCTTCTCGCTCTTTCTTCAGTCCAGGGCGTGCTCCAGTCTCTTGTCAAGAGTCTCGTAATAGATAGATGTAAATGCCTTTATGTAAACTGTGGCAAAAACAATTACGTATTCATGAATAGGAGATACTGCTGGTGGGATCGTCAAGGACTGGCAAGCTGGGGACAGTTTGTGTACGGCAAAGGATTAATATATTTGAGCGAACGTTCTTGGTCTTCTACCGTGTTCGAACATTCATTTGTGTTTTCAATACTCACGTCATTGTTTTGATAGTCATGTGATATTCCACGTGATCGTAAGTCGAAATGGCCATAGCCTTCCGTGGAATGTGGTATTTCACTTTGTGGTGGGCGATACCAGGATATTTGATTCGATACGATACGATACGATATTAAGTACTTTTCCGATACCGATACTATTAAGCTTCAGTTACGACAACCAAAGTTAGCGCACCAAAGTCACGGGAAGACACGAATGTTACGCGAGAAATTACGAAAATAGTTGGCGCAAGTTCTAGGTGGTCAGTGGATCTAAAGGTCTTTCAGCACTTTGGTGAAATCCTATCCGTTTATCGACCTTTCATTATTTTTTGTATCACGTGAACAGTATCGAAATTATCGATACTATGAAATAATATCGATACTAAATTCTAGATTTTCTATATCGGAAGTATCGATATTTCAATCAAGTCATCGTCCACCACTAATTTCACTTTTATATATTTTCGAATGAAGTTCAGAACTCGACAAAGAAACTCCAGCTGGAGACGCCTTGCTAGGGTTAGTTTGTACCTCGACGTCTTTCTTATCTGCAGTTTGATAAGATTTTTTTCTTGGCTCAGTGCTGACGCCAACTTTTTCAAGCGGCTGATCAACATGGTGTTTTCCTGCAAATACAAGAAAGAGTATTTGAAATAAGTTTATGAAACGTAAAATTGATCTCTGCGCTGGTTTTCCAAAACATTTTATCATGCATATAAACATGTCCGAAATGAACAACTTCATAGTACCACATAGACTTTTATTTGATATTACAGTTTCTATGCATCAAGCTGATCGATGTTAGATAGAACGATTCCAAACTTTTTGCGCAACGAACATTGCACTGTAATCGAAACAGAGGACAGTACTCCCAAACCAGCGCTTTCGGCTTTCGCTTTAATTTGTAAAAACACTGTTTAAAGGTATCATTTCTCTCATTCATCAGTGTTTTTACAAATTAAACGTAGACAAAATGTTTTCATCTTTCGGATAGCATTCAACTCCGAGACTTCACGCGACGGCAATTCAACTCCGAGAATGCTGCTATTATTGACCGAGGAATACGTTGAGAAGCCTGTGCAGAACGATTGTTTGTTATGTGCTAACATGCATTTAAAAATCCATACTGTATAACTGGAAAAGAGAAAAGTGCAACAAATACGTTGAAAACATTCATGATAACCTACTCCGATCTATTTAGTCAACTGTCAGTGATGACAAGTTTAAATCAATATCGATGGAAATTTTCTTGCAGTAACTGCGCAATAATTTACCTTTCTCGCTATACTTAGATAAAATAAAATTTCCAAGCTCGGGGTTTTCCAACAGCATCCTCGCTTTTATGTCACTCAATGGGTTATTAAGCATTTTTCTTGTTTTTTTCTAATGCATGTGCTAAGTCTATAATTTCTTAGAAGTAGTTATAACTTTATACCTACTTTACTACCATTTGGTTGCGCAAGTGCATGATGTGATCACTTACTTGCTTGAAGTCTTGTATCAAGAAAAGTACATGATGTTATGCATTGTAAATACCATCCAAGTCGACGTAAAATAAGAAATGCAGCAAATATAAAACATGGTGACTTGTGTACAACTGGCAGTTTAATCAAACAAGTTATGTTTTTAAATAAAATTGTCAGTAATCTCAGCACACTGTTACAGTCCAACTCACTGTATCAATTGGGCTTCAGTGCTGGGCTTCAGACCTTTCAGTCATGTAAACTTCGCTCAAATCATTTCACGCAGCTGCCAACCTCCAGCCAAAATGTTCCGTAAGGGTTCGATAAAAATAATACAACATTACCAAGGCAAAGTTTTCATTTTTTCCCCAGAACAGCATGAAGCAAAATCTGCGTCACTAATTTCCATATTCCAAAAGACATACAGACATTATCACATTCATAAAGGGAAAAATGCTCATGAATCTATATGAAAAAACTTGTAAAATTCAATAATCTTTCGTAAGCCCATAAACCAATCTAAGATCAGTATTCACATCATGTGGACAGCATTGCATATGCCAATACACCAATTCGACAAATTGGCTCGTGAAGTCTGGGAATGAGTTTGGGGGTGAAAATTATTAATACAAAACTTGTATAGAATTCTTTTATCGCAAAAACTTTTTGCTAAGCGTAAATATGGAGTCAAAAAACATACAACAAAAACAATTTGTACCAAGAAAAAATAACTAGACAGGTTTTGTATCTATAATTTTCACCCCTAAACTCATCTCCAGTCCACACGGACTGGTTCGTCGAAGTGGTGTATTGGAGCTTCTGAGGCGAGCATCCAAACCATGTCTTCGCTTATTTGACATATAGGTGAAAACAACTATGTTTATGATTATGCCGAAGGAAACGTGGAGAATAATTACAATAAGTTGGATGCAAACAAACGTGAAGTTAAACCTGATTATGAGTCACTAGTGAACGTGCGGGGTAATTTGGTGAGTTTCTAGTTACTTTGAATTTAAACTGGTTTTCATGCTTCATGTTTTACTGCTGTTTATTGTCGGTGATCGTGTTAATTACAATCAGAACATCGACGTTCATATCTCTGTGTTTCAATTTTGTAGTATGAACAAATTCCGGCCTACGGTCAGGGACCTGGGGCAGTATACCAAGAAGCGGAGGAAAAGCCTGGTAAAAACCGCGAGACTGCGGGAAGGACTGGGCCGCATGACCTAGACAGAGTTTACAGTGTTCTGGAAGATGAGGTCGTAGCAGAGTCCTTTAGCCGAGAAGTACCTGGGAGGACTGATAACGACGACCCAGAAAGAGTCTACAGTGTTCTGGAAGATGAGGCTGCTCCAAAGCACTTGAGCGGCGAAGTACCTGGGATGACTGGTAACGAGGATCTAGAAAGACTGTACAGTACTTTAGAAGATGAAACCGCTGATTATCTGACTGTATTGCCTGAAACTGAAAGGTCGGAGCATGATGAGTATGAACAGCCTGTGAACCCCCCTGTGTTTGATGCTTGATCCCTTACTCTAACATTTTATATATAAAGTCTGGTGTACAGTATAACTTTACAATTTGAGCAGTTTTGAACGTTTCAAATTTTCCACCAATTGATTTCTTCGTGCGAACGATATTTAAACTTTGTATTATGAAACCATATTTGAAACATTCACCAACTAGACAAATTGAAATATATATATATATATAGTTCAATGAAACAACCCCCCGGTAATCAAAATAATCTGAAGACGAAGACACGAAGTCAGTCTGAAAAGCACTTGAGAAAGACACAAAAAACAAAGTGATGAGGGAAGGTCTCTAACGCATTGTTTCACTCGTGGGGTGAAAGAACGTCTTTGACGCGTAAAATTCTTTGTGAAACTCGGCTTTAAATGAAGGAAGAACAATACATGGCCTTGACAAGCGTATAGGAAGAATGGCTATTCTTAGGAGGAGTGTTAGAACTTTGTTTCTATACTTTGTTTTTCTGTTTCGTTGTCAAGTCGGCTGTGATTTTGTAAATGTTAGAAGAGAAGTTCAAGATGTATTTTCGTTCACTGGCCCTTCGTTATGTGCTCCGTTTTGTTCAGGAAAGAATGCATTTGTATTTGTAGGAGAACCCACGTTACCCAACAGATGTGTTTGCCAGTGTCGTTATTCTTTTAGTAGTTTTGTTGTAGCAAAGTTAAAGTGTGTTAAAAACGAAAAGATACGCCGTACAGGTAGGAGATCTAGATATCACAAGGATATACTTGGGAGTAATGTTTTCACGTTTACCACTGTAATGTAAGATAATTATTAACTCTGTTAATTAATACTAAATATGTAGATAATAGTTGTCTAGGTATTGACCTATGCCAGACTGGGATTGTTTGCTTGGTGTTAACAAATTTGCTGTGGATTGTTCATTGAAATATTGCAATATATACATTGCAATATCCAATAAGGTTCCAATATAAATAAGTGCCATTTCTGTAAATCAGAATCAGATCATTTTGGGCAGCTAGAAGTGGCTGGAAAATTACTAAGATGCTAGGATCTCTTACCAGGCAAAATTGTCTGGTGTTATTCAAAGTGAAATGACCAAGTGGGTTCATTGTATTTTAATGTCCTAATTAGCATGGAGACAAAATAGTCTTGTCAGATCTGATTGCCTATCAAAGTGTAGGGTTTGCCAGCTCATGTCTGAGTGGGCAGTGTTTCTTGCCATTACTTTGTCATGAAGGCTTAGTCTGATGCATTGTTTCTAGATAAGTCTTACTTGGAATTTAAACCATACCCAAATGAACAGCCTTATCGATCGATTAAAGTCATATCATTTGAGGGAAATCTGACAGAAATCCCGTTTGAAGCACCTTCTGGTTACAGTGACTGTTATCTGAGTGACATTGAAGAGCTTAGTTATCAAGATACTGGTCAATGGATTTCAGCGAGACAGTTTTTATCACGTGGCGATATTAGTGAGCTGGATGGTGATGATATTAAAAGAGACAAGGGTTGGAGGTTGTTGACTTTACATGTAAGTTCTTATTTCTGCAATATAACATGACACCAAACTAAAAGTGCTATGCACACATTTCATACTTAGTTTTTTCATTGTTGTTGTCTATAGTGGCTTGTGGATTCTACCAAATTTACTGGACGAGTAATGAGGATTAATGTAACATGTGAAGCTACTGGTGGAAGTAGGCCAGTTGAATACAAAACAGGAGTCATGGTTTTTAAAGTCAATGGAACTTTTTCTGGTAGGAGTTTGCTACTAATACAGAAGCAAACATTGATACTTGACAAAATGAGAGATACCTGGTTTTTCGTTCAGGAACTGTTGTTTAATATGAGAAGCATGCATTTGGTTATTATACAATATATTGCCCTGTTATGTTTTAACATTAATATATATATTATTTTGTAGCTCGTGTCAATTCCTCTACATCACCTGGTAATTTGGTTCCAACAATTTCTGCTAGCTTTACCATCGCGGCTTCTACATTAAGTATACCTGTGGAGACGTCTGTACACAGAACCTCATCAACAGCACAATACCTGTCGTTGACATCATCTGGGTTCTCGACAATGATGTCATCACCACTCACAGTAATGATGTCGTCCCCGCTCACAACGATGGTGTCATCACCACAAATATCGAAGATGTCATTAAGTCCATCTGCTGTACCAAAATCTTCGTCAGAAGTTGGGACAAGAAGCTTCATAACTTATGCTGTGGTGAGAAAATGTGAACTTTTTAATAGATAGCTGGTTATACTATTCACACAATAGGTACAATGGATTTATGTATCTGCTTAGTCATCTTCTCCCATGGTGGTGGCTTCTTCATCAGTTTCAATGGATCCTGCGATGAATTCAGAAAGTTCTAGCGACTCTGCAGTGACTGGAGGCATTGTAGCTGCAGTTGTTTTACTCTTGCTTGTTTTTGTAATCCTTGTCTATGTTTTACGGAAAAGAAGAATGAAAGTTTTGAGGTACATAGTAAGTTGCAAGAATCTCACCTGGATGAGGAAATTTTGTGTGGTGTTCCACAGCAGTGGCAAAGCCAGCCCTACAATTTGGTCCCGCTATGCAAATATTTCCATATTCATAGGCTAGCTGTGAAAACAGTCAGTTTCTAGAGGCATGAGTATGATGATAATGCTCTAGAGGCTACATAGCGTGAGACCAAATTTTTGAGCTGGCCTCACTACTTTTAGACAGAGTAATATGAATAACTATGTACATACATGATCCATTGCTGCTCAATGAGTTAGTGAGAGAAATAAGAAGAATTATTACAATTAAATAATTTCTTTTCTTTTTAGTCGTAAACATTCGGATCTTGGTAAGTTCATATTATGCATCACAAACATTCACCTCTTTGCTTAAAACACAAATTGTGACTTACCCTATCGGTCTTTGTTATGTTTTAGGACAAATAAATCCAGCAAGCACGTCCAGCGTTGTAAGTATTCATTTTATTACTTCTAATCTGGTGATCTAATTGAAATCGGGCCGCATAGAATCTTCGAGCTATAAATTTGAAATATTTCAGATGCATCTCCCAGCCCTGGCAAATCCATTGAATGATGGTGTGTATGAAAATCCTGAAGTCTTGAATGATACCAGATATTCTGGGGTAACGTCAATCGGTAAAGGCTGTTTCTTGTTTATCGTAATTTGTCGGCTATATTTTGCTGCCTCCACTGTCAGTGATGATTGAGTAATAAACTCCTTCGTCGATTAGAAATCTATATGTAGGTTTCTTCCTCATTGATCATTGGCTGTGGATCAACAAACATGCTGATCAATTTTGAAAACCAAACTTTTGGGTCCATCATTCCACAAGTACTGACATGGAATGATTTCGACTTAACACCACTGGCAATTCTTTCATTGCATTTTTACTTGTTCACCTGTTTTCCTCTTTTTTTTATTCTACACTTCCATTTCCCACCCCCTTCCATTTTCCACCCTTTCAACTTTCCTCCCTTCCACTCTTCCACCCTTTCCATCCCTTTCACCCTTTCCGTCCCTTCCACCCCTTCCACTCTTTTCATCCCTTCCATCCTTTTCATCCCTTCCACCCTTTCCATCCCTTCCACCCTTTTCATCCCTTCCACCCCTTCCATCCTTTCCACCCCTTGCATCCCTTCCATCCAATCCACCCCTTCCATCCCTTTCACCCTTTCCATCCCTTCCACCGTTTCCATCCCTTCCACCCTTTCCATCCCTAAAATTAGACTCACTTTTTCTATTCATTTTAGAATCTGCGGCATACGATGCATGTTTGATCGTCGAGAATCCATCTGCTCGGGATGTGAAGAGCGTGTATGACAATATCCCTGAACCTCCAGATGCCACTTATAAATCATTAGATCCAGCCAAGAGGGAACCTTCGTTGAAATATCAGAGTTTGATCAAGAATAAAGAACACAAGGTCAGACATCAAATTATACCCATTACAACTTGCCCTCTATACAATACTGCATCATTGCCATGGCACCATAATTACATTTGCAAATCTGTTGTAAATTTTATATAGTATTCAGCTGTGGGTGATGGTAAATCTGGTGCTCCTATTCAAGGTATTTTGTTTAGTTTTCTGTGGTGGTTTAGCAACATTTCAATGTTTATGGACGACCACTTCTCCTTGTTAAAAATAATCCAGTGTCATGCGTAGATCAGTTAGCATAACTTGTTGTCATACTTTGCTTTCTTCAGAACCGTTGTACTCAGAACTTGAACAAGACCATGCAATAGTAAATGGTGGATTCAATGGACAAATTCCACATTCCCTTGCCCCAAGAAAACTCCCCACTTCCCCAGGCAATGAACATATATACAGTGAACTTGAAAACAGTGGTATTCATGCATCAGAAGGAGGTACCGCTGCCTCTCAAATGGTCCCTAAAAATCCCCTTGGTGCACCTAATGAAGCTGAAGATAATGAACAGGCAGATGAAGTCACCAGTGATGTAGAGGAGTCAACTACACCTGTGTACTCAGTTCTGGAACCGAATGAAATGGATGTATGAGCAATTCACAGCTGATCTTGGTATGTAACTGGTTTGGTATTTTTTGTACTTTGTTTGCCATCACATGATTTTAAAATTTCAAATCTAGTCTATCAAATATATCTGTTGAAAGTTCTTGGGTGCATCAATGTAATTTGAAAAGTTTGCACAATTTTTATTGTGCAAACTTCTCAAATAGGAAAAAACCCATTCACAAAGTTATTTGTCATATTTGGGATCAAAGTTATATCCACTTCGCTGGTTCTAGCACTGAATTTTTTTTAAGGCTAATTGCTAATCATCAAGTGGCTAGTATTTTGAACTTTAACAGTAATTTTGGTATTTATAAATTAATATTTAATGTAATGCAATACAAAATCTTTATACAATAGTGAATATGAAGTACATTCATTAATCCATTTTTTATTTAATTATACTGCATTCAATTTCAATATTGTTGCAATAAGACTTCGTATGGTTAATTAGAATGACTGTGTTTCTCTTAATGATTTGATGATATTTTTAATTTCATTTCGTTTTCTTTTCACGGATTCGGGATTGAGTTCGTTGCGCACGCCTTGGTCTGAATGTTCGTTGGATAGTGCTTGTGTACACAGCATTTCTGTAATGCATACTACATACATGCCACAGTCGTACGCTGTAGAAAAAGATTCAACATAACAAAAAAGAAAGTAGATTTGTTTAGTCTTTAACTAGCACTAAGAGTTTGGTTTTCAAATTCATCGTGCATTAGACTAGAAGCGGTGGTTAATGCACTAGTCTAATGAATGCTGAATTGCCATATTTGTGCACACTTAATGCACATTAAGGGGTGCATTAAGAAGGGGGTGGAAGGGTTGGTAGGGTGGAAGGGTGAATGGTTCATTGGTTATGAATTAGTGGCTTGATCTCTGATTGACCATAATGCATAAGAGTTGCTTACAGTTTGTTTGCTGGGGACATAGCTCTTCAACAAACTTGATGCTTTGTTTAGCTATATAAAATATAGAGACGAACAGATTGGTCAACATTGCCCCATCAGAGCTTCTGGTTCTTTGATGGGACCAACCCTATATTTGTCAAATCTGTTATACCTCTCAGAAATGGCTCTACTGCATTGCTCATTTGAACAGCATCCTCGTTGTTACTTGGCGATAGCGAATCATAGTGTCGAAATTTCTGTTGTTGGGAGTAATAGACTAGAAGACTCCTGAATGATTTTTGGAAAAAAATGGTAATCATACATAAAAATGGAAGGAAGAGTGAATTATAGACTTTATTATTATGAACCAAACCAATGTGTGCCACCAGCAGTTTCAAGGTTTCTCTGGCTGTTTACTGGTATGAATATTGTCTTCTTAGAATGTAGGTTTAATGGTTCAAGAAATGCAGCCAGCTCTGCGCCTAGAAATTGTGAAAACCTTTTGAATGTGTGATGAACAGTGCAAGATGGTATTTGTGGGTTGTACGAGTTTTGATATCTCAGTCTAATATGTGTGTTGTATCTTATTGTTCAGATTCGTGTTGATATTTTAAACGCATATTAATAAGTGTAGTTGGTTTGAATGTCGAACGCATGGAGATTTAATGTCTCGAACCGTTTATCAGGGTGAATGTATTTATTTACCGTCTCGATTAAAAACAAATTTTCATACCTTAATCAGTGAGCTGCAATGACTTACCTTTGGATAGTTTAATATACTGGGCTACATCAGGGTTTACAAAAACTGTATCTTTCATTTTAGTAAAGAGTATGTACTCGTAATATCTGAAAAAGACGTTTTAATCAAATGTAAACGAAGCTTCCTGGGTACAGACGTTTTGTACTGTTTGAGGAAATATTTTGGTTTGTACGCGAAAACTGTAACATTATGTAGTCCTCCTTACTCAAGCATGAAACCTATAATCTTATCGTTTAACCATTGTCCTTCATCTAGTAATTTAACGTCAGATTTTCGTAATAAACTGTCATGAAAATTTAGAACAACGTGATCTGCCATATTTGTGCGCTAAACAATAACGAAATGTTTTGAACAGTGACTCCGCTGGCCGGTATATTTTCTTAAGCAACGTTTGAATTTGAAAATCATGAAAGCGCGTATTTGAATGAAGGATAAGATATTTTAGGGAATATTGCACAGTATTGATCACTAAAGCTGTGCACCTTTGTGAGAAGGATTATTCTCTACGCTTTCTTTGTATTCTTATGCGTGTTTGAGCATTTATTTGGATACTTTTTAACAAAATTGTTGAAAATTTTTTGTTTGTTGATGATCGGAAGGAACCGAAGTATTGACGAGAGGCTGTCGGGCGGACGTCGTGGTATCTTCGGCAAGGTCGCTGAATGTAAAGCCGAGTCTTGAGATGAAGGGGTAAAATGGAGAACCCTGTGACTATTTGACCGGCAGCCGGTCACGTCGCAAAATATCCTATTTGACCGGCAGTGGCAATTGTGAGCCATCGTTATTCTAGCGGTACTTCATGTTCTTCTAACAGCGGAAAATTGCACTATTGCGGAAAACGGTGTTGATTTGTTTTGATTGACGGTGTAGTTAAAGTTTTGTATTTTAAAAATATTGGGGAGAAAACGAGACATGAGACCGACAAAAGAGAAGAAGATTTGTTGGATTGTCACTGAACACGGAAAGGTACCTATTTAAAAATACTATTTGGCCGGCAGTGGCATTTGTGAGAAGCAATACAATGCACCTCAAATGTGTGTAAATGCCTTTATTTTATGCTGATTTTTATTTCTATTATACTACATAAGCTTTTATATTCATCTACAGTAATAATATTGTTAATGCTATGAAGTTTATCAGTCTGATGATTGACAAAATTCCAATGTTCATTGTTCAAAAGATGATAGCTAGGGCAGTAGAATTAGGAGTTGGGCCATCCAAATAAGTCGACTTTGTTAAGGTGGAGCACGTTCCGGACTGTATAGTTTCATTTTTTGTGTGGGAAATGGCAGGGCACATGACTATGCATGCAATACAGTGTTTCTGTGCAGTTGCACCTGTAGTAACCAAGTATCACTGGTATTTATTTTTACAATTCCTGCAGAACCAGTTCTTTGTTTTTGGCTTCTTCTGTAGAGCTACACAAGGAAAATGATACCAGTTCAAGCATCGTTCACAAGCAATACTGTCTTGACTAGTCTTTATTCCCTTTGTACATCCTGGGCAGATCCACGGGAATCTTCTCTTCTTTGCTAGAACTTCCAAGACTATTAGCCATCCTTCATTTACAAAATACTTCTCAATTCGATTAACATCAACAACGCTTTCGTCTCTCACCAAATCAGGGATCTTGAGAGGATTTGCTTCTATTTTACGATTTTGAATTTGCATGCCACTGAGCGCTTGTTTTGCAGTTAGAGGACTAACAAAACATTCCAAAAGGAGTCTATCCTTTTCCTTTGGAGTTAATTTAGCAAATGGTACTAAATTCCTACTGTCCATTTTTCTTTTTTTCACTTTCTGCAGTCCGATAACAGTCAATCCGGCACCCTTTGGTCTTCCTCTCTTCAACATTTTTGGAGGCATCTTTATGTCAGGAATTTTGCATACATCATCATCTGTCACATTGCCCTGTTTTTCCTCATCACTACGTTTTATAGTCTTCAAGGTTTCTTTGGAATCTGCTTGATGTATTTCAGCATTTTGTGGGCTTGTCATGTCATCTCTGTCAGAAAAAGCAGCAGCATCATTTTCAGAACAAAGTTTATCAATTTTCTCTGAAACATTTCTTGGAATACTGCGCACTCTTTCATCAATTATATGGAATGGTTTCCCAGTCTGCCATGATTCTAGTAATGCCTGCATTTGTATCATTCGTTCGTTAAAGGTCTTCATCCCACCTTCGCTCGCCACGGATGCCAATGTTTGAGCAGTCTTTAAAGCTTTCTTGTACTTCTGGGCTTCTGACAAGATCTTTCTCCCAGGCAGCTCATCTTGTACATTAATGTAGGAATCATTTGTGTTGTCACTTTGTATGATGTTGCTGAATTCCATTGTAGGACCATTGTTAGCATAAGTATTCTTCCAGCGTTCCAAAACAAGTGATTCATCAAATAGACTCATATTCAGAAGTTGTCTAACCTTGAGAATATGGCGACATGGCAGCCCAATTCTTACGGAGTAATTGCACTGACACGAGACTGGTGAAACAATCACTTGTGTTTGATCTTGCCTGGATATGAGAAAAGTATCATCTGATAACTTTTCCTTCACTTTCACCATTTCTGAAAACTTTGCTTGGTCTTTAATGCACTTAAAAGCGTATTGTGTAACGCAATTCCCATAATCTTGTAGATCGTTATCCATGGACAATAGGCAAGTTGGACGGCGAGCACATGCCATTAACCTGTGGTGTTGTCGTTCATTTCTCAGTGCTCCTAGGACTGCGAAAAATTCGGTGAAAAACTGCAGAAGACTGCCATATTTTGAACAGACACTCTTAATCTTACTGTTGATGCTCTCAAGACGGTTGTTGGTTGTCTCACCTAAGTTGAAGGCAGTGTCCCGAAAACAAAGTACCCATTCCTCTTTAATTGGATCCCAGTTATCCAAAAAGTAGGATACAACAGAATCAACTTTAGTTGATTTCAGCATAGCCAAGTTAAGTTGGTATTCTTCAGATGACCTGGAATAGGTAATTTTTGTCAAAATTTCTAGACATCTATTTCTCTCACCAGATGTAATGCCCATTTTATCTGTAGTGATCTCTCTTCTGAATGTTCTCAATGTATGAAACAGACAAATTTGAAGGACTACACCAGGGAAACACTTGCTGAACACGTTTCTTTCGGTAAAATCTTTATCTGATATGACTACTTTCGTCTTTTCCCACGCTGAATTATGCTTCTTGAAGCATTCTACCGCAGATTCAATGGTTACACCTGTTTCCTCAGCAACTATGAACAGTCCAACTATTTCACTCAAACCATGGCCATCAACGGTTAAGAGAACATATACTGGCATTTTAATTTCGAGTAATTTGTATGTCGCATCAACCATAAGTAGCTCTGGAAACATCGCAAAAACGGTCTTCATCTTCTCATCCTGGTAAAATAAGCACTTGAATTCGTTATCCTTGTCTACTGTAACTTCAACTGTAGAATTAGGATCTTTCTGCAAAAAGGTGACAACAGCGTCTAGTTCATTGCTATTATGTTCCTTTCTGGCTTGGGTTTGTAGGTTTTGAATGTCCTTCATGGTTATAGGACGACCAGTTGCTTGTTCAACCTTTTGCTGAATAAGTTTTGTGTTGGCTTTTAGGCGAATAGCCTCTTTTACTTCTTCTTTATCCTTTCCATCAATACGCCGTTGTCGAGGGAAATGGTTGTACAGTTCACGTGATATTTGATGGTTGTGTTCCTCATTCACATTGACAACTTCCAAAGCTTGTCCATCTCGGGAAAGCGACAGGTAAATTTCAAACGGGCAACACTGGCGAAAGGAACTGGAAGCTCTCAATGTTTTTTCGCGCTGCCTCGGTGCTTTTCCTCCAAATTTGCACGAGAGCTTGACCGAGTAGTATTTCAAAATCTTATTTGCATTTTCGACTCTTTTGGGAACTCTTTTACGAGCAGCGTCTAGTGTTCTGGCATCTCTCTTCCACAGCTGACAAAAATTACGAGATTCGTACTGCTCGATTGCTTCATCTAGTTCATTTAAGCTGGTGAATAGCTCTCCTATCGTGAATTTGCATGTCTCATTGTTCTCAGCCTTAACCTTTTCATCTTTCAGTTGCTGATCTTCCTGGTTGTCAGAAATGGGCGTACCTGATATGGAAGGCTGCGTTTCCTCAACGTCCGCTGGAACAGGCATGTCAGTAACGATATGCTGCATTTCCTCGTCATTGAGAACATGTGTAGTGGCCACAGAATGCTGGGTGTCTTCCACGATTTCAAGAACGGGCGGACTTACCATGGATTGCTGTCTGTCTTCAACGACTTTCAGAACAGGCGAACGTGAACCGGGCAAAGAGTGGTGTGTTTTTTCGACGAAATCTGAGACGCACGAACATTTCACAGATTCTTCTGTTTTCTGGACAGCTTCGTTTTTTCCAGTTTGAGAACTTTCCAAGCAATTTTCAATAAAAGCGACATTGATTTCTCCTTTGACTAGCCACGAGATAATCACTTCACGCAGATAATCTGAGTATGTTGTTGGCTCTAGCAACCACTTCAAACCAGAAGGGATGCAGTAGTTTTGGGAAAGTATTACATTCTGCCAGATCTCGGGTACCTTTTGAGCGACCACGGCTAAGATAGCCACGATGACCCCACATACGTTGCCACATGTTTGAAAAGGAA